>JAHTLZ010003526.1:3370451-3385922 GCA_023846285.1 Phrynocephalus versicolor | reverse complement strand
GTGGAAGAAAGGAAAGATGGATCAATTAATCTATTCATTCAGCGACTTGTTGTGTATGAATAAATATGCCTGACTCTATCCCTGCATTTAGATCTAGTGAAGTCCATGTTGTTCTCTTCATTCCCCATGTGCCACCTTTAATAAATACCGAACAGAATTATTTTCCTCCCTATGAAATGATTCATTTCCCCTGCCTTTCCTTTAAAATGCACTTTAACCCACAATTGTCAATAAATCTCTCCTCGCAACTGCAAATCCTTTGCATCTTTCATCTCTCATCATTAAGTCTGCTGTGAGTAAGCGGCTTGCTTACGTCTTTCTGCCCGTTAAACTGGAGCTGCCCTTGTCTTCCTCCATAACCTTGTTTTCCCCCTCTTAATTCCCACCTGTACAACAGCAACCACCCTTTCCTCCACCAGTTGCCCAGGCTCTGAACATTTTTTTTTCTAGCTGTGTCATTTTAATGAAACAACAACAAAAAAGCAGCTACCACATTGTTACCAGGAGAGAAAATATTGTTATTAAGGAGGGGAATAGGCTCAGGTGAAATACTTTGGGTAGCAATCCTATGAAAGAATGCTCACAGTAAAGATGGATCAGCCTGCTATATATCCTCATTTAGCTACAGTTTTTGAGAGTCTAAAAGGGGAGAGATTACTTGGCTAAAGATGAGTTGTCAGTTTAAGACCTGTTGCTGAGTTTTGAATTTCTGGTTTTTTTCCGTTGTGATACGAAGTCAAAGTACAGAGACTCACAGAGGAGAACAGCATCAAGTTCTCCAGATGGTCCATTCCTTTCTCATAACTGGCACTAAAGGTCCCACTAACTCTGTCTCAGACATTTGTAGGAGGGAGAATAATAATGTTTCTTTACTTACAGATTGTGAACGGGTCCGCTGCAAACAAACAATACAAAACAACTGCTTCCAACCAACTAAAAAGAACACTCTCTTTGAACTAAGGGGTGGAGGGGAACAACTGGTTAGTGCTGGATAAATGGACTATCACCCCAGCCCAGAAAAGCCTGCTCTACACCTAACAAACTACAGGCAGCATGCAAGGTTGTAAAAACTCCCAAAGTTTTCCCTCCCATGCCCACAATTCCAGCTGGGAAACTGAACCTTGGGAAGGCAGGTGGGGAGGTCTGCTTTAGCCCCCACTTGCATTACAGTATCCCAAATCTTGATTTTTCAACTCTCACCCTTTCCTAAAAAGACTTAAGTCTCTAGTCCTTACATTGGCAAACATTATCTGCAGTGTTTTCCCCATTTTGCTTAACAAAGCATATACTTGAGCCCCTTTTGTAACAATCTGGCCAGTGACTTAAAAGCACTAAGATGACCACCAGACCATATTGGTTCTCCGCCTTCATTGTCTGCCACTGCATTTGTTCCTTCCCAATGAAGAGAACAGAGCAGGATTTCTGTAATCCTTCTGTTGGCTCCAGTATTCCACTTCTGTGATATCCCTGAGAACAAATTCAGAACAATGTCTTCTGGTATATTTTTTTAAATAATGTGGTTTAATTCCTATCATGTTAATGAGACTGAATTTAATTTTATAAACCACAAAATAAACATTTTAATGTAGTTAAATGTGGTGTAGTGCAGTGGTTCCCAACCTTGGAAAAATCAAGGGTTATTGAACTGCAACTCTCAGAAACCCTGACCAGCCCAGCTGCTGGTGAAGGCTTCTCGGAGTTGCAGTCCAAAAACACCTGGATTTTCCAATGGTGTGAACCACTGGTGTAGTGGATAGAGCGATGGACTAGGAAGCTGGAGACCAAGGTTCAAATTCCCACTTAGCCGTGGAAACTCAGGGAAGGGCAAATTCTTAAAACACTCCTTAAAGAACCTCATGGCACAGCTGTACTGCAGTGAAAACTCTACTCACTACCTGAATCCAATCCAAATAAGCCATCTCAAGGTTCACTCAGCCTTCCATCATTCTGAGGTCAGTAAAATGAGTATCCAGTTCACTGGGGGCTGTGAAGTTAGGGGGACAATGTGAAAAGCCTGCCTCATTATATTGAAAACCACCCAGAGAACACCTTAAGGAGCACTAAGCACTATGTGGTGGTATATAAGCAGAACATTTTGCTTTAAATATCTCACTTAGTAAGCCCTATTAGGATCAATATACTGTAAGTCAATTCCATCTTGAGGAAACACTAACAAACTACCTAAGTTTAATAAATGTGCATTCACATTGTATTGATGTTATTCAGAAGAAAAGGCCACTTCCTTCAAAGGAAGAAAATATGTTCTGGACTGTGCTGGCCACACACACACACACACACACACACACACCTTTTGAAAGCATGTGTGTGTGTTGTGTCGTTATAGTCGTGACCGACCCTTCGTGACCCCATGTCCATGGAGTTTTCTTGGCAGGAATACTGGAGTGGCTTGCCAGTTCTTACTCCAGGCACCTACAGCACCCGGTATTCCCTGGTGGTCTCCCATCCAAGTACTAACCAGGGCCGACCCTGCTTAGCTTCCGAAATCAGGTGAGATTGGATGTGCTTAGAGCATTTAGGCATAATTGAAACCAAATATAGTTTCCTTATAGTTTCCTATGGTGACATTCCAAGCTATAGTGCTTAAAGCAGGAGTCCTCAACCTAAGGCCCAGGAGCCAGATGTGGCCCCCCAGGGTCCTGTTTCCGGCCCCTGGGACCAATCGCAGACCCCTCCACATACCCCCCTGCTTCGTGAGCAAGCCAGCCTCTGCAGCTTCTTCTATTGCTGAGGCAGTTCAAAGCAGTGGGCTGTGTAGATTCCCCCACTCCCCCAACCCACCGCCCAGATGATCGGCACTCTGGCTAGTGGGGCAGTTCAAAGTGGGAGGGCTGTGGCAAGGTATCCCACTCCTTCCATGGCCCCGAGGTCCTGCCCCTGCTCCTCCTCCACACTGCCCACCTGCCTTCCTTGTGTGGCTGCCACCTGTGTTATTGTGGTTGTGAGAAAGGAAGGGGCCAGGCAGAGACAACGCCAGCCAGCCTTCTGAGCCGGAGCAGCCACGGCAGTGGACCGATGGAGGGATGGACTCAGGTGACCAAGGGGGAAACAGAGCTACTTCCCAACCACCCAGCCCATTCCAAGCTGCTGCCTTGCTCAGTGGAGCGAGGGAGGGGAGGAGGGAGCCCAGCCATGGTCAGAGGCTGAGGCCGCTGCCACCATCACTGGGATAGAGACCAGTGAGGAAGAGGTGGCGGAGAAAGGAGAGAAGGGAAGGGAAGGCCAACGGTGACCCAGGCCTGGTTTCCGGGGAGGCTGGCGGGGCTCAATTTGTCCCTGGTTGGTGATGGCCAGGCTGGCAAGCCAACAGAGCCCTGCAGCCTGTCTGGGCTTGGCTAGTGAGCGGGCTGCAGGTGGCTTTGGGCAGGCCTTCCTGCCTCCCTTCCCTCCTTCCTAGCCCTTGCTCCCTCCCTCTCTCACTTGTAGCACACCAAGTCAGACCAGGCTGGGCCAGGCCAAGAGAGGAGGCAGGTTTCCCTCCAGGGCATAGCAAGGGCATGATGGCCAGGGCACACGGCTGAATCTGCACGCAGTGGCGCCAGCATTACCGCCCTTGCTGCGGCTGCTGCTCCTCATCCTGAGTGGCCATGTAGAAGGTGATGAGCGGCCTGAGTTTGCCTGGGCTTCCGCCTCCTTCCCGACACAATGAAGGAAAGAAGGAGAGCCGCTCCAACACCGCCACTGTAGGAGGAGGAGGAGGAGGAAGAGGCACAGCACAGGGATCCCAGCGGCGGCACCTAAGGGCGGAGATCTGGAGCAGGAGGCATTGCTAGGGTCTCAGAGATTCACTGATCATGGGCCAATCGTGGGGGACCCTCCACCCACTTGCCCTCCCCTCCCCCCTTTTTTTCCAAGTTGGCCTTTTTTTGGACTGTGGTCCGGCCCCCAGTGGTGTCTGGGGGTGGGTGGACAGGCCCGCTGTTTGAAAACCTTGAGGACCCCTGGCTTAAAGTGTCATCCTTTAAGCACTCTCTGGGTGGTTTTCAACATAATGATGCAGGGCACACATTGTCCCCCTACCTTCAAAGCCCCCAGTGAACTGGGTACTCATTTTACTGACCTCAGAATGATGGAAGGCTGAGTGAACTTTAAGATGGCTGCCTGAGCTTATTGGGATTGGATTTCAGGTTGTTAGTAGAGCACCCAAACGTTTAAAGGCTGATTTGATTGGATATCAGGGAAAACTTCCTAACTGATAGAGCAGTACAACAATGGCACCAACTACCTCAAGAGCTGGAGGCATTCAAGAGACAACCACTGGCAGATATCCTTTCATGTGTTGGACTTGATGCCCTTATAGGCTTCTTCCAACGAAATGATTCAATGAGTATCCTCTACCAAAATCTTCCCTTCACCTGCCTGCCTACACCGCATATGATACCAACAGGATAGAGCAAAGCATGGGGACCATTTACTTCCATTCTGTTCTTATAATCAGGACCACATTTCTCCCATATGTTGTTCTTTCTGAGGAAGGGAATCTGGTGGGCCCACCACATAACATGGTAAAGGGAAAGATGATAAAATAGATAGGCCATTCCACATCACAGCCCAGTTAAAGCTGTTGAACAAATGTGGTGGTGCGTACATCCTTCCTATATACATCGGATGTCTTGCCTCCCACTCTAAGTGACAAGACTTTTTTTTAAAAAAAATTAACTCTTCATCTTTCTCTTTAAAGAAACTCTTGTCTCATGACATACTTTTTTTTAAAAAAGCACCAAAATGGCACACAATGTTCTTGGATGAGAATGGTTTCAATCCAATGCTTGTTTTTAATCTTCTTGCTTTCCAGGGTTTAGAAAAGTCACTTTTAAAATGACAGCTCCTGAAATCCAATAGCCCGCATGATCTGAAAATGTAAAGAGCCTATACTCTAGGACAGTGGCTCACAGACTAGGGTGCCCAGATGCACATAAACTTCCAGAAGCCTTCGCCACCGTCTGTGCTGGCCACGGTTTCTGGGATTTGCAGTCCAAGGACATCTGTGGATCCAAGGTTGGAATCCACTGCTCTAAGCCACTTGATTCAAGTGTAGAGTAAGATTGTGAAATTCATGAGATTTATCAATGCATGGTTGTCATCCAGCCATAGATTCTATCTATCTACTCTGTCTGGTGGAAAGAAATTGATACTTTTCCACCCCCTTCTTGCTGCAGGATGTGATGATGGCATCTGGCCTAGATGCCATTAAAAGGGGATTGGACCAATTTCTGGAGGAAAAGTCCATCAAAGGTTACAAGCCATGATGGGGATACATGTTCTCTCCAGGTTTAAAGGGAGGGTACTGTTCAGAGTGCCAGACGCAGGGGAGTGGTATCAGGAGACAGGTCTCTAGTTGTCTCAGGTGCTCCTAGAGCAGTGGTGGCGAAACTTTGGTACTCCAGATGTTTTGGACCACAACTCCCACAGTCCTTTGCCATTGGCAATCTAGGCTTGGAATTCTGGGAGTTGCAGTCCAAAACATCTGGAGTGCCAAAGGTTCGCCACCACTGTCCTAGAGGCCTTGGGTGGGGCCACTGGGAGATGCAGGAAGGTGGACTTGATGGGCTCCTGGCCTGATCCAGCATGGTTCTTCTTATGATCTAACCTAGTCATAGGTGGGTCCAGAGGAACTCAGGTGCAGTCAAGCAAAGCATGTTATACCTTGGGGAGTTCTATGTTCAGCGCTGGTTAGATAGTCTTCTCCAGCATCCAGTTCCCACCAGAGAAGCCCAAGCTTCACAGCTGCATGAGAGTATATCAGTGGAGCAACCTCCTAAGTAGGGTGGCCTGAATCAAAAGTCCTTAAGTGTCTGCCCCACTCACTAAGGCATACATGTCCAGACTTTGGCCCTCCTGATGTTTTGGACAACAGCTCCCAGAATTCCAAGCTTGTATTGCCAATGGCAAAGGACTGTGGGAGTCGTGGTCCAAAACAACTGGGGGGCTGAAGTTTGGACATACCTGCACTAAGGTCTGCCTGCGGTAGATGTTCCATCACCAGTGGAATTATCTTTTATTTGAGACATGTAGAAAAGATGCCCCCAGGCTGAGCACTAAAGGGACCTTAAAACAGGAAAGTTCCTCAAAATCCACCTTTAAAAATAGTTTCCGAGTTTGCCTGACTGTTGACTACTGTCTGGAATTTAAGAGCTCCAGTGTTTAACTCGTCCAAAATCTGACTCGCTTCAACCAGATGCACAATGGCCCGTCGCATGTGAGATTACTGTTTTGCTGACATTTGCACAAGGACGTGTCTGGGAAAGCCCTCTTGTGACCAATGGGGCAGGCTCTGGCTTTCATAACTGCAAGCCAGGCAACATTGCGGGTGCGTGGAAAGCGATGGACGCACAGCACTTATGCCTTGCATTTCCTAACGGGCTTGTAACCGTTGTATTAACAACCATCCTTTTTTAGGAGGTTTACGCGTTCTTTCCAATAGAAAGGTTGGATTAAAATATAATATGCTGGATAGCTCGGTGGTTTAAGTAGAGCGAGTGGGAGTTCAATTCCTCACTGTGCTTCCCTGAGAGGGAGAGGTTCAATTATCCCCAGGGTTCCTTTCAGCTCAGATGTTCTAAGCTGACGATGAGATAAATAAATAATAACTGCAGCTGTTTTTGTGCTGCCTAGATGCCCTAAGCACATCCAATCTCATATAATTTAGGAAGCTAAGCAATGTCTGCCCTGGTTAGTACTTGGATGGGAGACCACCAGGGAATACCAGGTGCTGTAGGCATCTGGAGTAGGAACTGGCAAGCCACTCCAGTTATTCCTGCCAAGAAAACTCCATGGGCATGGAGTCACGAAGAGTCGAGCATGACTTTAAATGACACACACACACACACACACACACAAACACACAGCTGCTTCTTTTTTAGAAGGCAGTTTGTTGGTGAAATTCTCAAAGTGTATTTATTTGCCTAATTTCATTTATAAACTGGATACAATTAAAAAACAAATTAAACTATCATAGCGTTCAAATGTGTCAAGTAATTAAATATATTGAATTTGAAAACAAACTACTTTACTTTCTCTGGGATATGAATGTTAATGTGATGCCCTCCTGATTTTATCTTGTATCTAGTGTTGTTTTTAGTTGTGCATTTACACACACACACACACAATGCACACACACAAAGCATTAAATACTATTATAAGCCATTTGAAGCATTTTCAGTGGAATGGCAGGTTACAGATGTTCATATAAATAAACTGAATCTGTTTAAACTTCCATGAAACCCTAGCAGCTTTTTTTTTTTAGGATTCTCCCACACCATTTGGAAGTGGGCGAGAAATATACGCATCCAGCTTCAAATTTTGCAAGCATCTAAAGAGAAGGAAGCATCATTAATTTGTGCTTCTTTCTCACTCTTCCACCATATTTCAATTTTCCCATAGCATCCAAATCTATTCTCAATAACAACAACAAAGAGATGTGGTCTTTACACAATACAAATGCACGTGAAGGTAATATGTCTGTGAAGATTCTCAGTCATCCAGGTGAGTTTATCTGGAAGCTGAGTCATGACTACTGGACTTCTTTTTTGAGAGATAGAAATGTGAAGGTAATACTTTTATTATAAATAATAATAGTTTGCTGGCAAGTCAATTCTGACGCAGTGGCGCAGTGGTTAAATGCCTGTACTGCAGCTAAAACTGTGCTCACGACCTGGGGTTCAATCCCAGGTAGCAGGCTCATGGCTGACTCAGCCTTCCATCCTTCCGAGGTCAGTAAAATGAGTATCCAGCTTGCTGGGAGGGGGCCATGTGTAGCCTGCATACTGTAATTAAACTGCAAACCACCCGGAGACTACTTTAAGTCCTATGGGGCGGTATAGAAGCAGAACAATTTGCTTTATGTGGATTCCCTCAACCAGCCTCAGTGAGACATTTTCAAAAAAAACATGTCTCGCTTTCTTATGAGGAGAATAATTTTATTTGTTTGTTTGTATTATAGGCTGCCTTCATCCCGATAAGAGAGCCTAAGGTGGCTCACAATATTTGAAACATTACAATTAATTGCTTTTATGGCAATCCTTTTCATCTTTTTTTTAGGTAGAGAGTACTCAGAGTTGGCTGACAATTCTCTTCTTCTGGGGGTGTCCTTGGATTGTGCAGCTGGCCCAAGGACACACAGACTGTCTCTTCTCCCATGAGGCACAGCGGGGGAATTGAACTCCCAACCTCTGGCTCTGCAGCCATTGACCTACACCACTGAGCTATCCAACCAGCAAATGTCTTTATCATAAAAGAAACAATGTGGGCTTTCGTGGTTAAAAGCCACTTCTTCAGGTATGCAACAGTATCTTGTGGGTAGTGCAGAAAAAAATATGAGTCCCTCCTCAAAATCTATGTGGCTTTTCCCCTTTAGCCAAACAGGAAACCTGGGTTTTGAAAACAGGTGATGTGTGGTAGTGGCGAGGTATATACAGATGCACTGGCTGCCCTCCAGCTGGGTGGAAAATCCCAACCATATGTTACCAGAGGTGAAGCAATTAAGCTATACCCACCTTGAGCTAAGCATACCAGGCAGACATGAGTTACGAATTTTTGCATGCATTATTTTTCTAATATTGTTGCATGCCTGAAGAAGTGGATTTGAACCACAAGAGCTTGTGCTGGCTGTTTGATGTTTTGAGTGCTCTAATAAAGGTGTGACCTCCTCCTACATCTCAATAATGACGGAGACATTACTGCATTCATTCCCGCCCCCAGCTGCTAAAATGCAAAAATCACATGACTTTTTGTGGCGTTGCTGGAGACAAAATGTTAATGCTGGTTTCATGCATGTGGTGATATTTCTATCCTTCCTTTTTCTTTCTTATTAGAAGTGCTGCGGCAACACTTCAGAATCAATTAAGCCTCCCCCTTTCCACCTACAGAGTCATGTTATATTTCAACTGCACAGCACAGCGAACTGTAAAGTCTTACTTAATGGAACCAGACAGAGTGATTTTTTTTCTAATTATATATGACACGTTGAATTCCTGGTTTCCAAACTCTCTGTCTTTAGGTCTGGAGAACATACAAACATATCTTTAGATCTTGGAGGACTGCACCCTCTCCTATGACCCCCCCCCTGGTCTATTTTTCATTTTAAAAAAAAAAAATCCTTTCTCTTTTTTTAATCCACCCAACATTTCCTGACTAAACTGAATTTAACCATTTTCCTCCTCTGATCCCTAGCGACAGGATGATCAAGTCACAAACAATTAATGTAACTGAATTATCAAATATTTGCAAAGCACGGTAAAGATATAAAAGAGCAAAATAATAGAAGTGGATTTTATGAGGGTCTGCAGTAGCTGTCCTAGATAAACCGAAATCTATACAGCTTATAATAATCATATGCTGTTGAGTAAATTCTGACTTGTGGCATGCCTTTTTCAGGGTTTTCCAAGTAAAAAATACTCCAAAATGGTTTACTTTTCCCTTCCCTCATTGTATAGCCTGCATACTGTAATTAATACTGTAAACCAGTGTTTCTAAATCTGGGGGTTGGGACCCCTTTGTGCAGGGCCGGTGCTAGGTTTTTTTGCGCCCTAGGCAAGGGGCGGGGTGGGATGGGCAGGGCGGGGGCGGGGCGGCAGACAGCGGGGGGCAGCGATGGGTGCAGGCGGTGGTGGGCAGGCGGCGGCGGGGGGAAGGACCGCGGTGGCCAGCTGCGGGCGTGGTGGCAGGCTGGCCAGTGCCCTCTCTCCATTTTGGCGCCCTAGGCAACGGCCTAGTTCGTCTTAATGGAAGCACCGACCATTTCACAGGGGTCACCATGAGCCAGTGAAGAAAAAGGCACCAACGGCTTGGGTGTGGAGGGGGAGGGGGAGGAAGGGGAGAAAAAGAGTTACCGCTTGACAGGTTGGAGGGGATGTCAGTCAATGGCACCAGAGACTATGCAGCTTGCCCAAGGTTACACAGGGGGGCTTTTCTTGCAGGAGTCATAGTGGGGGAATTGAACTTCCAACGCCTTCACTGAACCATTGAGCTCTCCACCGATACAGCTTCTAAGCCCAGAAAAATCCTGTCAGAGATCTTCAAACTGGTCCAGCTCTTTTCATTTCATGTAGACCTCCATTCCTAGACACACCAGGACTTTGGATAGCTCTGCTTGAGTTCCATTGGCTGAGGATCTCTTTGTAGACGATAGAAAGGCGTTGTTCTAGTGGTGACTTAAATCCATATTACATCTTATGGAGGCTGAGATGTAAAAGTGTGTTTGGGGGCTAGAATTTCTGAAATCTACTGGCCTTGCTTCCTGTTGTTGATCTGCTTTTAAAAGTGTTTCCAGGAAATTATAGTTCTTTGGGAGGCACCATCTATAGAGCCTAGGGGCAGTTAAACTATGACTTCCAGGAGGCAGTGCAGCTCCTTCCTTTTGTATTTTTTTATTTTATTTTTATTTATTTTATTTTTAAAATAAATCCACAGCCGAAAGTGAGACTGGTAAAGCAACTGGTGGAGGTAAATAATTTCCAAGAATTAGTGGAGAATTCTCGGAGTTGTCATCCAAAAACCATAGAATAATGATCCTGTATACAGTGGGCCCTCATATAACAAATGGTTTTTATAACATAAAATCTGTACAACATAAAAAATTCCAGAGATAGGGGAAATTTGCTTAACAGAATTGCCTATGGGGCAAAACTGTACAACATAAAAATGGTCACAATTAGGGATTACTCTGTTTTCAATGCATTCCTATGGGATTTTGTATAAAGGAAAATTTGCTTAACAGAATTTCAACAAATTAATTCCTTTATACAAGGTACCACTGTATGTATGTGGATGTATATGTATATGGATGTAAATAGGTTAAAGATTACCTCATCGATAGGTGTCACGACTAGAGAAGAGCTATTGGATGCTTATTGTATAAATTTAATAGAGGTTATTAAAATTTAATTTTTTTTAAAAAAAGTTGTAAATCCTTCAAAAAACAAAACAAAAATCATAGGATCATGGAATCATTGAGTGGGAAGGGGTTTATAAAGCCATCAAACCCAACCCCTTGTTCAATGCAGGAATTCAAGTCAGGCATATGGTTGTCCAATTTTCTTTTGAATGCCTCCAGCGGTGGAGCGCTCACCACCTTCTGAGGTAACTGGCGCCATTGTTGTACTTCTCTAACAGTTAAGAAAGTCCCCCCCTCTGCCGCCTGATATTGAGAAATATCATGAAAGTGTTCACGAAGGAACACATTCCGGAATGACACCATCTGAGTTCCGTTCCGGAAGATGGGTGGGATATAAGCGTAATAAATAAATAAATAAATGTGGTGAGCCCTACGCTTCTTACAGATGTTTGACAGGACTTTGTAAAAGGCCCGTTGCTTGACTCAGCAGTCTTAGATTTATGTGAATCGGGGGGAATGGGATGTTTTGCCAGGAATTCATCCTCTTATAAAACACATCTAAAACAGCCATTAACTGAACTTGTTAGATGGCAAAAACACCTCATTCTGCCTGATTTCTTAGGGAGGGGGGCAAAATAAAAGCTATAATAAAATTATGACCCCTCAATATAGATAGATGAGCAGCATCCCTGAGAAATACTAATGTGGGAACAACTACTGTACCTGTTTCTTGAAAGCATGCGCCTGTGCGCCTGCTGGTTATTTAATTGTGCTGTCTAGTCACCTCAGGCCCTGCACAGCATTCATGCTTGCTAGATTTAATGTCCTAACCCCCCAACCGCCCGCCCACCCACACTGCCCAGTTTTACTCTAGGGTAGATTTCACGGAGCAAAATGCCAAGAAAGATATTGCCCAGGCAGGTCAAGGTGCCTGAATTGTTTTGTCTCTTATTCTTTCCTTTCGCACATTTTACAAACAAAGTATGATTCACCTCCTGCTGCATAATTTTCAGGGCTGCTGAGATAAGTGGCTGGTTATATATTCACTTGGCAGGCCAAAACTCTCATATAATGGCTCGGTACATAGAAGGGCTATGTTGCTTGCTGGTGCTTGGTCACTTTATTTGTTTCCTGTTCTTTCTTTTGGTAGTCACTATCTTTATGTACTTGTATGGGCCACGTGACTACAATAACCTTTATTATTATTATTGTGTGTCTGTTCTCCGCAGCCGTCTCTGCTGAACACTAGCAAGGCACTGGAGAATGAGCTTTGTGCCTGAGCCAAAGAGATGGTTCACAGACCAAATGTTCACTGCCACCTGTAGTGTCATTTGGTAAAAGACTACAGCGGATCTATTGCTTTTGGAACACACATATAAGGGCAATCAATTAGGATGGTCCAGAATGAGGGCCAGTGTGGTCCCGAAGATCACACAAATGCAAGACTAGGTGGTACATTTTATTGTACAAAAATAAAACGAATTGCAAACTTTCAGGGATGAAATCTGCATTATCAGTCTCTAAGCAAAGCTCTCCTTCACACCCTGAGCCACGGTGAAGGAAACCTGGTTTTCATCCAAGGCAAGCAGGGGTCATAGAATCATAGAGTTGGAAGAGACCTCAAGGGCCATGCAGGAACCCCTATAACAGTACTCCCGACAGATGGCCATCCAGCCTCCGCTTAAAAACCTCGAAAGAAGGAGATTCCACCACCCTCCGTGGCAGCATATTCCACTGCCAGACAGCTCTAACCATCAGGATGTTCTTCCTAATGTTCAGACTGAACCTCTTTTCCCGCATTTTGAAACCATTGCCCCGAGTCCTAGTCTCTGAAGCCATGGAAAACAAACCAGTCCCCTCTTCAATATATATCCTTTCAAATATTTAAACATGGCTATCATATCCCCTCTCAGCCTTCTTTTTGTAAGGCTAAACATTCCCAGCTCTCTAAGCCATTCCTTGTAAGACATATGTTCCAGACCTTTAACCATCTGTGGTCACTTCTCCTCTGGACCTGTTCGAGGTTGTCAACATCTTTTTTAAATTGAGGTGCACAGAACTGGACACAGTACTCCAGGTGGGGTATAACCAGAGCAGAACAGAGTGTTACCATCACTTTCCTTGATCTAGATACTATGCTTCTGTTGATGCAACCTGAACCTAGAATCACATTGGCTTCCTTGGCCGCCGTCTCACACTGCTAACTCATGTTCAATTTGTGGTCAAAGTTTGTATCTGCAGTCTCTTAACACACTGGCTTCCAATTCGGTTCCGCATCAACTTCAAGGTTCTATCTAGGACAGGCATGTCCAAACTTCGGCCCTCCAGATGTTTTGGACCATAACTTCCACAGTCCTTTGCCACTGGAAATACAGGCTTGGAATTCTGGGAGTTGTGGTCCAAAACATCAGGAGGGCCGAAGTTTGGACATGCCTGATCTAGGACATACAAAGCCCTAAACAGTGGACCTACACCATTTAGCACCTTCACCCAATGATATTTTCCTGCAATACCAGATCCTCCCAGGCTAGGCCTTTGAGGCAACTAACACCACAAGAGGTCTGAAATGAAAAAACAAGAAATAGGGGCTTTTTGGCTAACGTCCCACATCTGTGAGATCATCGTCCACCTGATATATGCCTCATCCTCTTTACTACCTTTAAAAGATCACTTTAAAAACATGGGTGTTTAAGCAAGTATTCCCTCAGCATGAAACATAACTCCAGCAATCAACTATTTGAGCAACATCTATTAATAATACCCTTTATTTTAGCCAATGACGGCGACGATGACAACGACAACGGCAATTTAATCCTTTTGGTGAGTTTAAATATTATGATGATGATTATTTATCTAGTATGTTGATATTATTTTACAGTGGTACCTTGTATAAAGGAATTAATTCGTTCCAAATGAAATTATGTTAAGCAAATTTTCCTTTATACAAATTCCCACAGGAATGCATTGAAAATGGAGTAATCCCATTTTTATGTTGTACAGATTTTCCCCATAGGCGATTATGTTAAGCAAATTTCCCCTATCTCCGCAATTTTTATGTTGTACAGATTTTATGTTATACAAGCTGTTTGTTATACAAGGGTCCACTGTACTTTATTTTTGACGGATTGTCTTGGACCTATGGGATCATGTGTTGTATTTTGTTTAAAAAATTCTTATCTTTCTAATTTTATTTATTTATTTATTTATTTATTTATTTATTTATTTATTTATTTATTTGATTTATATACCGCCCATCTGGCAAAAAGGCACTCTGGGCAGTTGACAACATAAAACAAAGTGATTAAAAATACAGACATGAAAATCTAATAAAAAGCAAAAATATTGCAAATGAAAACATAACTAAAACAACAACATTTATAAAAATCAAAGGTAAATAAGATAAGCTAACGGCAAATGAGATTAGATCACAAAATCAATAAGGCCACATAACAGTTAATAACCAGGAAAAAAGCAGATTGAAATAACCAAATCTTCGATCTTTTCTTGACGATCAACAATGAGGGGGCCAGGCAGATCTCCAAGGGGAGTTGGTTCCAGAGTCTAGGAGGGGCAACTTGTTGTGAATTTTCCAGAGTAGCAAGGCCTGCTAGATGGGCAGTATAAAAGTCAAATAAATAAATAAATAAATAAATAAATAAGTTGCAAAGATTCTGCTGCTTATGGCAGAGAAATCCCAGTAGATCTCCTTGCCTACAACGCTAATTCCTTCAGAGCCAGCACCTTTACTCAGACCAACCTAACAGGTTTTCTTTAACGGTAAGATTGGCGTGTTCTAACATTAAACAAAATAAATGTTGCCTTTTGGTCCGATGGCGTAAAGGCTGTTTGCTTTCTCAGGTAGGGTTGCCAGGTTTCTAAGGCACGGGCTAGTGTTTCAGGGAAGGGCCGTGGTTTCTCTGGCGGGAATAATTACCTCAGAGCGAGCCGCAATACAGCAAGGATCTGTGTCCCATGTGCCACTCAACCGCCACCCATTCCCAGCTGGTGTCAGGGCTTGTAAGCTCCATGAAGAGAGGGAGGGGGTGTCATTCTAAATGGTGTGATACACCCAAGTGCATGTTGCTGAGTTTTGAATTTCTAGTAAAATTCCTTTTCGCTACACAGCAGACGCACAGAGGCTCGCAGAGGAGAATAACTCCAGGTTCCCCAGAGTCCACCTCTTTTTCATTAACTGGCACTTGCAGTTTCAATAACCCACTCAGAGACATCTGTAGCAGAAATAACAAAATGATTTGCTTTACTTGCATTTCTGAACAGATGAGCAACAAACTAACAAATAGGCTGGCTCTCAGTCCCAAAAGATTGAGGAGAGGGGAAAGAACATTCACCAAAGATACAGGGCTCTTTTTGAGTTCAGTAGGCAGAAGAATTATTGGTTACTGCTGGACAAACAGATCAGCTCAGAAAAGTGCTTTCCAGTCAAGCAAGCTATGGACAGCATGCAAAGTTGGAAAAACTACAGCAGTGCATACCTCCACCAGCTCTCTCCTCATTCCTCTTCTCTCCGCATTTTTCTTGGTACCCTAATGGGAGGCATCTATCTATCTATCTATCTATCTATCTATCTATCTATCTATCTATCTATCTATCTATCTATC
>JAHTLZ010003526.1:3351361-3363102 GCA_023846285.1 Phrynocephalus versicolor | reverse complement strand
CTACTACTACTACTACTACTACTACTACTACTACTACTACTACTACTTGTATTTTGATTTGCTATGCTTTGGGTTTGTATGTTTGGGCAAGTTCTCTGCAGCGTGTTGTACACCGCCCAGAGTTCCTGCGGGAAAATCGGGCGGTCAACAAATACAAAAATTAAACAAACAAACAAACACTTTACATTCCTTGAACATCTTTGGCAAAATCTAAAGGAAAAAAACAACAACCAAAAAGTACAAAACATGTGGCATTTTAGAGACCACCTATTATATTTTAATGGGAGCTTTTGTGAATCAAGACCACTTCTTCGGACATACGCCATAAATCAGAAGCAATACCATGGCACGTCATGAGAATGCCATACATGTTGAAATAGGATACTATAGCTATTTCTCTGAATATGGCAGCAAACCAGATTTTAGTATTAAGTATGCACAGGAAGTGAGAATAATCCCTGCAGATCAATCCCAAACTAGGTAGACCAATGGTCTCTACTAACTTCATACAGGCATCCCAATATGATCTTATGAATCCCATGCGTGTTTATTCAGAAGCAAATCCTAATGAGCTGAATCGATTTCACGCCCAGCATTTGCAGTACAGTAGTGTAGTTATACCCAAGGGTACACAAATTTGGAATTCCTGCCCAGTTACTCTTAGCAAAACCTGTGCCAGCTCTTGGACGAGTTACTTTTTTTTTTTTTTGCTCAATAGCTGTCTGAAACTGTTGGGAGATTTTGTGAATGGTGTCTAAAACGAACCATATTCCCAAACTGTGTTTGTGCAGGACTGCTAATTTAAATCCATAAATCTAAGCTAGTAACCTTGGCAGCAGATGGTAGGTTTTCAGTTCCATCTTGCCTTTTACCCTTCCCAGCCTTTCTCAAACAGATGTGTATTTGTGAAATTCCTAAGGCTTTTGGGTGGGGAAGACAAATAAAAGTTACAGTGTTGTGGGCATGAATGGCGTCATCGTTTGTTCTGCATACAAGCCGCAGTGTTCTAGGGCTTAGTCGGAGGGAGGTGGCAAGGCAATTCGGGGTTATTGCATTGATGGTTTGTGTGCCTATTGCTTCCATTTGTTTAGGCTGAGCAAACCTGGGGCTGTTATCCCCAAAGAAGCTGCCTAGGTGCCCTAAGCACATCTGATCTCGCCTGATTTCGGCCCTGGTTAGTACTTGGATGGGAGACCACCAGGGAATACTAGGTGCTGTAGGCGCCTGGAGTAGGAATTGGGAAAACCACTCCAGTATTCCTGCCAAGAAAACTCCATGGACATGGGCGTCACACACACACACACACACACACACTTTAATCCAGTTCCTCATGTAGTGGTGACCCCTTCCTCTGCTTGGAAGAGGCCACAAGCCCCCTTTGGCAGGCCACTGCCACTGGTGCCAGAGAGAACCCTCAGCCAATCGCAGCCCTCTGGTGTCATTGACTGACGTCCCCTCCAACCTATCAAGCTGTAACTCACTCTTTACCCCCCTTCCTCCCCCTTCTCTTCCAGATCCAAGCCATTATGTGCCTTTTTCTTCACTGCCTCATAGCGACCCCTGTGAAATGGTCGTTCGACCTCCAAAAGGGTCCCAGCCCCAGGTTGGGAACCATTGCACTAAGTAAATAAAGAAATAAGACTTATTGGTTACATGTTTAAGTGTTCCAGGCAAAAATCAAAGAAACAAAACAAAAGACAAAACATGTGGCACCTTAAAGGCTAAATATTATATTTCAATGTCTTATGAGGAGTGGCTTAGGAAGCTGGGAATGTTTAGTGGCTTAGCCTAACAAAAAGAAGGTTGAGAGGGGATATGATAGCCAGGTTTAAATATCTGAAAGGATGCCACTTCAAAGAGGGGACAGGTTTATTTTCCATGACTTCAGAGACTAGGATTCGGAGCAATGGTTTCAAACTACTCTACAGGAAAAGAGATTCCATCTGAACATTAGGAAGAACTTCACAACAGTTAGAGCTGTTCAGCAGTGGAATATGCTGCCACAAAGGGTGGTGATGGGGTCTCCTTCTTTGGAGGATTTTAGGCAGAGCCTGGATGGCCATCTGTCGGAAATCCTGTGATGGGGGTTCCTGCATGGCAGGAAGTTGGACTAGATGGCCCTTGAGGTCTCTTCCAACTCTATGATTCTAGGATTTTAGTATTCTATGAATGTAAGCTTTCATGGATCAGGTCCCCTTCTTCACACATAAAGGAGCAGAATTAGATGTTCAATAGAAATATACAATGGAACATAAATTTCAAACCAAATTTAGCTTTAGAAGACTCATGGTGCAGTGGTTAAATGCCTGTACTGCAGCTAAAACTGTGCTCACGACCTGGGGTACAGTCCCAGATAGAAGGCTCGTGGTTGACTGAGCCTTCCATCCTTCCAAGGTCAGTAAAATGAGTACCCAGCTTGCTGGGGGGGGGACACAATGTGTAGCCTGCATACTGTAATTAAACTGTAAACCGCCCAGAGACTACTAGAAGTGGTATGGGGCGGTATATAAACAGAACACTTTTCCAACAGTGCCTTAAAACAACACAAGCCAAACCAGTGCATGCAAATGTAGCATACATCCAACATCCAATGAATATTTGGAACAACATAGGAGCAACTCCAGTTATTTGATGGAGCAATTGGGGAGGGGTGCGGACATCTCCCAATTAAAACAAATCAAACAGGGTGGTGCTCAGGTGGCCTTGGGAGCCACAAACCAGATCCTGGAGGTCTGTATGCAGGCAACTGGTTGCATGTTGCTCACCCTTGCAATGTTATCAACACTCAAGGCCATACCTGTCAAGTGTCCCCTATTCGCCGGGAAATCCTCTTTTTTTACTCCTATTTCTTGCTGTCTACCTGGATATATTATTTTCCCAGAAATGTCCCGGATTATATATATTTTTAAAAATCCTCTGAATAGCATGGGTGCCGACATGTTGGGGACAGCTATTGAGGTTGCTCGAAACATTGAGTATGCGCAATAGGTGGTAGGGGCGAGGATACTGCGACCACGTGACAAATGGTGGTGGCCATGTTAGGGATCGCCGTGTGAGCTCCGCCGTGTTGGGGGCAGCATGCTCAATAGGTGGTAGGGGCAGCGATACTGTGACCACGATCCTTTATTTTCAAATCCAAAACTTGACAGGTATGCTCCAGGCTTTCAGGATTCCTTCCAGTCCTGCAAGGTGATGGGGTTATTTTGGGACCTGTTGGGAGTAAACGTCTCTGTTCTACCTGTGAGCGATGGGGACTTTTCCCAAATGTGAATCTAAGGGCGTGGTGGGAATGACATTTTTCATTCAGAACAGGATTGTGGAATGCAGTAGTCAGCAAATTATTTCACCTTGAGCCACTGGAAAATCAAATCATTTTGCTGACAAAACCATTATTAGATATTTCTCCCCACCTCCACGGAAATAATGTCCAAACCACAACAAATTATGTTGGCTCACAAAGTTGGCTGACAAGTATCTTTGCTGGTTCCCTGGCAGCATTTCACGATTATAGCAAATTAAACTATTAGTAATTGGCCACTGTTTCATAAAATCACAGATTTATTGCATTTCATGTTGCCTAACTGTAGAGCTGGCCCCACCTTCAGGCCTCATTTTATCTTTGCTCTTGGTAGGATGCAGTTGTACGAGATTATCCAAGATGATTTAAGAGGGATTTCCCACCACAAAGGACCTCATTGTTTCGCCTGAAACATCTGTCAGGCCAAAGTTCCATCAAAGTCTATGGTCACAGATCACATTCTTACTGTTAGCAATCGTTTACTGTGAGCACAGTTGTATTTTGTGGTTAAAACTGAAAGTGGTTTCTACTGGCATTTTATAAGAGAGTGCCCTCTCTTGGTAAGAATGCTAATTGTGCCAAAGGAGGCAAAGAAATGAACTTCAAAACATTCGGACAGTCAGTCAAAGCTTTATTGTTTATGACCATAAGCCTTTATAAATACACAGTTCGTAGTGCCAGAGATTGCAGCATTTATAAACATCAGTGTATGAATATGCAATGCATGTTTTAAAAGTCTTATCAACATCTCCCACTGAACTAAGGACCTTTATGTTGGATGGCATTTAAGTCCACGAGAAAGCCAGACCTCAACTTCTTAGCTGCCAATGCAAAAAGTGCTACAGTATAAGTAATGAATGGCTGCCAATGAGCAGCCTTAATACCATTTCTTTGTGGAAGCAATTAGGGAACATCTGTGTGATAGGCAATAAAAATCTATCTCTAGGGTTCTTGTAGAGAGGGCAGATTAGCAAATAGTGAATTATGTCTTCTATCTGATTGCAGCCATAGACACATTTATGTTCCATAACTGGAATTCTTTTGTATCTCCTTTCAAGATAAGTGGAGGGCATCCGTTGAAATCTAAGTTCAGCAAAGACTCTATGAAGCTGTGGAAAAGATAGCGTCTCAAAATTATGTGGCTTCAAATGGTTGATCTGAAGTTTGGGATACCACATTGAGAACCAAAATTCATAAATTGCGGACCTCTCTTGACAGGCATCAATATAAAAAATCCAGTTCCTTAGTGTGTTAGAACTAGAATCAAAACTAAGGAACCTTTCAATAGTAAGATCATAGATATTTAAATCTTGGTACTGCTTCGCCCAACCGCCAGTCCACAGTTCTAGCCAACAGCTCCTGGTCCATGACTGATCATCCAGGCCATTTAGCTTATGCCAGTATCTAAAGCAGGCTAAATCAGTTCTAGCACCAGTTGAAGAAAGGTGTGCAGGGGGATTCCGGGAGGAAGTCCCAACAACTGCCTGAATAGTTTATTCTGCATTACTTCCAAATATTAATTGGAAGTCATTATTATTTGGAAGTAATAATTGGAAGTATTATTATCCCTCTCCCCATCTTTCTGCCCCATATAGCATTTGGGCCAGAATTTTTATAATATAAACCCCAAGAGCAGGGTTTATTAGTTGTCCTCCTCTGGCATAAAAGTAATCTTTTAAATTGATATTTGGACATTGCATAGATAATGATAGATGAGGAAGCGGATCTTGACTTCATAGTTCCTAAAAAAAGGACAGAGATACTGTTTTTCACAAAGTTATAGAATTCCCTATTAGGAGAATATATCCACTGATATACCTACTACAGACATATTATGCGAGCTGACTCATTGGAAAAGAAAATAATTCTAGGATTGGTCAATGGCAAAAGAAGAAGGAGCTGTCCAAGGATTCGCTGGCTTGACCCCCAACACAAGAGACCCTGGAATGGTCTTGATGGAGCTAAAATAAGCTGTAAGACAGGGGTGTCCAAACTTTTTGCAAGGAGGGCCAGATTTGGTGCACCTCACCAAAATGCATTTGGCCCCTAGCCCAGACTTTGGGCAAACCTCTAGGACATGCAAGGAGGCGGGTAGGACACTGCAGCAATGGAGCCGGGGGCAGGTAGGCTGGGCGGGTGGCTGGGGGGACGGACAGAGGCAGGCATACCGGAAATCTGCAAGCTGATGTCTCCATCCAGTATGGAGAGGGGCCAGCTGGTGGGGATGCATGACTGGCTGAGCTGGTGGGGAGAAGAAGCTGCGAGCCACTCAAAATTTGAAAACGGGCCGCATTTGGCCCCTGGGCCTGACTTTGGACATGCCTGCTGTAAGAGATGGAAAGGCATGGAGAGCATTGATCCATAAAGGGATAGAAGGTCAGACACGAATGAACGGATAGATGAGATACCTACTTGCATGCTTCCAGCGTCCATCCTGAACACATGACAAAATACGTTCTTTATAATCAAGCCCGCAAATAGAATCGCAGCTGCTTGGACCTATTATGAGACCTATTTCCATTTGTTCTAAATAATTTACTTACACACATCACCACCACCATCACCTTATTACTATTATTCCCTTTTTTTCCTTTGACTTGTTATGCTTTTTGATGGAGAAAAGTTTTGTTTTGCTGTTGCATAGTCATTTTTCTGAACTGTTATTTTTAGCTCTCTCTTGTTCTTTTTCAAGCATTCTTTTAACAATATTTTAAGTTCCCTTCAGTGTTTCTGTTAGGCAGTAAAGGGAGGGGCCCAAGCCCCATTTGGATAAGCGAACAGATGTTCTGAGTCTAAAACTATGTTGTCCCTGGCTTTTATATACAAAATAGGCCATTGACAGAAGACAGAACACACCAGGATTCCTTTTTGTTGGATGAAAACAATATGTGAAATGTCCAGCTTGATTTGTGTTTGCTTTTTGAATGCTTTTGTGTTTTTACAACATATATCCATATATTTCTACGTAGCTTCCTGTAAACAAACAGAAAAGCAATTCAAATATACACAACAAGCGTTAACATCAAAGCAGGGAGAATACACCAAAGAGCAAAGCTCAGAACAAGCTCAGAATTAAAATGGGTGTATTTTTAAAAGGGAGAATTCCAGATTCCTTAGCTGCTATCCCACAGCCGGAATATCCGGATCAAAGTAAATTGCGGATTTTCCCTGGGGATGTTCACGTGATTGAAAATGCGGCTCCTGTGTCCCCACGGGCGCAATTAAAGAACCACATCGTTTGTGTCCCCATGACCAGGAATGTCGACACAGTGGAATTTTTCACCTGCAGTTTTGTGGGCCATGGTCTTACCAGAGTTTTCTTCATATATAAATTCCCTCCGGTCACGTGCGGTCGTATATAAATTTCGGGCAGTCACGTGGTTTTTATTGTGCAGTTAGTGTCCTCTCTTGCGTCGTATTTTCGTATTCTGGTTCGGTCTCTACCTGTCTACTTTGCATTTTGTCCTTTTTTCCGGCTCTAGTTTCCAAGCCTCTGTGGTGTTAAAGGGGAACAACTGATTTTACTGCGTATTTTCAGGGTCCTGTCGTGGTTACAGAAGCAAATAAGTAAGCATTTTCAAGCGAAGTTTCTAAATCCAGCTCCTGGTAGTTGGCCGGGACCAGAATTTACCTCTCTTTCTGGTTAGCACGTGATCTTTTACTGCGCAGATTGCTGCCGGGAAACTACACAGAAAACGCTGGTAGGACCGCGGCCCTGGTCTGTTAGTTTTGATAAGGATTTTCCGAGTCCCCACGGACTCAAGTACCAGTTAAAAATCCACATCAGAACTGAGACAAGCTTTGTACTACCTTGTGGGTCGCACTTAAGTGGTCGTGGTCACACTTAAAAAAAAAAAGTCCACTGGCCATGGGGACACAATTTTATTAACTCCATCTTCCAGCACTTTGCAGTGCATTTTAGTGGTCGAGTGAATCCTTTAAAAACTGGATGAATAGCAAAGTCTTCACCAGGCATAGGAAGACTGTTGATGGGCTGATCCTCTTCCTTATATAGCCTTTTTTCTTTACTGATGCTGCAAAGCACACCTGTGTTCTATGTAGATCCCCATGGTAAGACTAGCAGAAGGTGACTAGTTTCCAGGCTGCAAACCAGAACTTAGAGCCTTTTCACACGACCCCTAAGATCCACTGGCCACTTAAATTCGGACCAGAGATCTTGGGGGTTCGTTGCTCTTCCTGTGTCCCCACCCCTCCGCACTTCCTTGCTCCTGTCTGTGTGAGGGGAGGGAGAAAAAAAAGAGGAAAAAATGCAGGCTCACCTCCGTCTGCCTGTGGAAGCCGCCCCGAGCCCGTTGTCGTCCTGATTCCTGTCTCTTAAGGCGCTGGGGGGCAAAAACAACAACAAACAGAAGCGAGGAGAGCCCGGCACTCACTCCTTTAAATCCGCATCAGGGATTTTCACCCCCGGAGAGCAGGTACCTGAAAAGTGCGCTGGGTCACGCTTAGGTGGGCGTGGTCGCACTTAATTTTCTGTAAACTCCGGAGCTGGTGGGGAAACAATTTTAAGCTCCGGAGCTGGGAACCATTGAAAAGGGGTTGTGTGAAAAGGCCCTTAGTTCTGTGCAAACCAGTGTGTCTGGGATGCTAAACCAGAACTTGGTGCTGGACAATTTAAATAAAAGCCTTTTAAAACCGGCCTCTTGTCTCCAATCCCTGCTTGGCGATCGTACCAAAAGATGGTATGGATTCAGACCACCTTTCACCTATGAAAGGCCCTGTGGGGCTTAGAGCATCATAACACAACATAAAAGCTGAAAACCATGAATTATTCAAACATTATATGAATTGATAACATGATACCAAGAGGTTTAGGTAAAGCCTTACTAAAACAGATTTGGAAGCAACAAAATGCCAAGGGTCTCATTTAAAAACCTTTCCTAGACTGTCTGTCACTAACGAAAAGCCTACCTGAAAAGATGGGTCTTATATCCAAGTAAGCTTAGCTTATATACAGTTGGTCATGTGGAAATGATTCAGGACAGGCAGGCTTTCAACAATCATGATGGGTCCCTGAAAGCCTTTTTAAAGTTGCTGCTGCTACTGCTGCTGCTGCTGCTGCTACTACTACTACTACTACTATTACATGTTGTGTGTGTTGTGTCGTTACAGTCGTGACCCCATGTCCATGGAGTTTTCTTGGCAGGAATACTGGAGTGGTTTTCCCAATTCCTACTCCAGGCGCCTACAGCACCTGGTATTCCCTGGTGGTCTCCCATCCAAGTACTAACCAGGGCTGACCCTGCTTAGCTTCCGACAACAGGCGAGATTGGATATGTTTAGGGCATCTAGGCAGCCACTACTACTACTACTACTACTACTACTACTACTACTACTACTACTACTGATGATGATGATGATGATGAGGATGATGATGATGATGCAACATTCTTAGGAACAGCATATATTCTACAAAGACATCTCTGGTCATCCTAGGCTCTTGGAAAGAGCTCAATCATTGGAGAAGGCCAACTCCAGCTTAACACCTGGCAGCTGTGCTCCCCAGATCACCACCACCACCACCACCACCACCACCACCACCACCACCACCACCATCATCATCATCATCATCATCATCATCATCATCATCATCATCATCATAACTACTGCATATCATCTACATGTCCACATGTCCAACTGTCCCAGTTTCTGTTCCTTGGCATTTCCAGCATCAGAGCCATAATTCATTCTTTTTTGTTTTATAGATCTTCACAGCTGGAAGGGACCCTGTGGATCTCTGGGTCCAGCCTCTCTCAAGGAGGCTGAAGTGGGGAATCAAACCCTCAACCTCTGGGCCCAGATACCTAAACCACCGAGCTATCCAGCAGCCACCACTGAGCTATTTGACACATGCGGAGTGTGTTGTCTGGGGGGAGCTGGCATGGTAAACAGGTTTGCCTGGCTCTCCTTTTCAGAGGCGCCTCTTGCACATACACAGTCTGTGTACGCCCAGCAGTGCGTGGAAGAGATTAGATTACTCCTGTTAAAAATTAGCTGTGAACCATTGTGAAACGCCAGCACTGCCAAAGAGCATCAGATGACCTGCGAAAAGTGTTCCTCTCCCAGCTGGCACTTTTAACATGGACTCCCTCAGACAGGTGCAGCACACAGGTGTGGGCAGTCGCTTCTCATTATATCTGCCCGTATAACCACCCCATAGGTAAAGGCACAGAGATGGTGAGAAATGAACGAGCTGGTTTGGCTAAGCCTGCGGAGATGCTAGTTCAAATCTCCACTCGGCCCTGAAGTTCATGGGGGAGCCTTAGGTCAGTCACTCTTCCTCAACCTCACCTTCCACAGTGATTTCATGTGAGGATGAAGCAGGGGAAAGGAAAGTTTCAGAGCTTTTTGGAGGAAAGGATATTTGGATATATACAACAACAACAAAAACAAAAACAACAACATACCTTTTTTCGTATTAGTTGCAGAGTTTTGAATTTCTGGTATAATTCCTTTGTGCTATGCCATAAGAAGTACAGAGGCTTGCAGAGGTGAATAGCTTCAAGTTTCCCATTTAGTCCACCCCTTTTTCTTTAACAGGCACCTAAAGTCTCAAGAAATCCTGCTGAGAAAGAATAAAACATTTCATTGCATACAGTTGTAAACTGATGAGCAGCACAATAGCAGCCAAACTGAATGCCAACAGACGAAAGAGAGGAAAAGGGAAAGGTTGCAAGACGCTTGAGAAGTGGGAAAGAACAATTGGTTAGTGCTGGATAAATTGACAGTCACTCCAGCGCAGAAATGTCCCTCAAAGTCACTCAAACTAGAGGCTGTATGCCAGTTTGTAAAAGCTCCAATAGTTCTTGAGTCTGGAAAGCAACAGTTTGAAGTGAGAGTGAGTCCCGGAAGATTTGAACAAGTCTCAGATATGCAGAACAGAATATTATAACTTGGAAGAGTTCCTGCTTTTGGACTAAAACTCCAAGAACTGGCTAATTAGTAGCATCCTAACTGAAATTCCTGAAATCCGTCATTAGCAAGTAACTTCCAAATTCTGATCTGTTACACAACATCATACTTATATTTCAGATGAACCCTTCTGAGATGGTTTGGGATCACATCCAGTTTCCCTGGAAAAGAACCAAAGCTTAAGTACAAACAACCTTAAGTACAAACAACTTTACCAGGAGAAATTATGTGTATTATTATAAGGGGCATCAAGTGATGTCCAATATGGGGTAAACTTCAAAGGATGTTAAAGGTATCTGAGATATTCAAGAAGTGAGTTACCACTGCCATCTCCAGATGAATTTCTAGCCCAAGCAGGTATTTTGAACTCTAGTCCTGGTCATATGTTGTATCTACTTGCCAGAGCGTCTTCTCCCATTGAAAACCGCTCATAATACCAGATCCTCCCAGGCTAGGCATTTGAGGCAACCAACACCACGAGAAGACCGAAAGGAAAAAACTAGAAATTGGGCCTTTTCCGCCATTGCCCCTCGCCTATGGAATAACCTTCCACCAGATATCTGCCTGGCCCCCTCTTTGGCTGCCTTTAAAAAACTATTAAAACTGGCTATTTAAGCAAGCATTCCCTCAAATATAATGCAGTTTCAGTGTTCAACCATTAAATAATGATTTTAACTGATTAGCCTGCCAATGATAATATATTTTATATCACTTTAATGTTAATTTTAGTTTTATTTCTGTTTTATTATATTACTGTATTTTATGTTTTTATTGTATGAATTATTTGAATATATTAATTGTTGTAAACCGCCAAGTGTGACCTTGCTGCCAGATGGGTGGTATAAAAATCCAATAAATAAATAAATAAATAAATAAATAAATAAATAAATAAATAAACACACACACACACACACACTCCAACACTGGCTCTCTTTAGGCTCCTTTAAAACCTTAATAGCTGGGCCTAAGGCTAAGTGGAGGAAGAAGAAAGGGTAGACATACAACCTCTGGAGCTTTAGTAACCTTTCCTATTACTCCATCCCACTCCGGACCCTCAGGAGCCCATACCCGCCCTTTCTGGCAGAAAGGACAGTAGCTCTATTAAAACGCCTTTGCGGTTAGAGCTGTTCAGCAGTGGGATCTGCTGCCACAAAGGGGGGGGGGGTGGAGTCTCCTTCTTTTGAGTTTTTTAAGCAGAGGCTGGATGGCCATCTGTCGGGAGTCCTGTGATGGGGATTCCTGCATGGCGGGGGGTTGGACTGGATGGCCCTTGAGGTCTCTTCCAACTCTATGATTCTATGATTCTATGAGCCTCGGTTTGTTGTTGTTGTTGTTGTTGTTGTTGTTGTTGTTGTTGTTGTTGTTGTTGTTGTTGTTGTTGTTGTTGTTATTTATTTATTTATTTATTTATTTATTTATTTATTTATTTGTAGTGCTTATATTCCGCCCATCTTCTGGAATGGAATTTATTATTATTATTATTATTATTATTATTATTATTATTATTATTATT
>JAHTLZ010003526.1:3264858-3349715 GCA_023846285.1 Phrynocephalus versicolor | reverse complement strand
TTATTTATTTATTTATTTATTTATTTATTTATTTATTTATTTATTTAGAGGCCATGTTTCTCCTGATAAGGGGACTCAAGCTGATTCATTTAAAGCACAAAAACTATAAAACTGATTAAAATACATTGAAACACTAAAAACATATAAAACTTTTAAAGCTATATTAAGAAAAAAATGCCTTCAAGGATTCTTGTCATGATTGTTAAAAGCCTGCCTGAAAAGGCAGGTCTTCAGCTGATGGCGGAAGGATAACAGGGAGGGGGCCAGGCAGGCCTCCCGAGGAAATGCTTTCCATAACCTGGGAGCAGCCACAGAGAAGGCCCCCTCCTGTGACCCCATCAACTGTGCTTGTGGTGGCCATGGGACTCAGAAGAGGGCCTCCTTGGATGATCTTAAGTGCCAGGAAGGCTCATGAGAGGAGATATGGTTCTTCAGGTAGACCCAGTCAGAAATCTGCCGGCTTCATTTAAAACCAGCTGACATTTCCAAACTGTCTTCAAAGCCAGCCCCATGTAGAGTGCATTATGGTATTCCAAGTGAGATACTCTTGAATGATGGTGCCTAAGAGGTGACCTGTTTGAAGTTTATAAAATCATACATGGTGTGGACAAGGTAGATAAGGAAAAACTGTTTTCCCTATCACACAACACGAGAACTTGGGGACACTCCATGAAACTTTTGGGTGCTAGATCTCAAACAGATAAGAGAACGTACATTTTCACCCAGAAGATCACTAGTCTATGGAACTCCCTGCCAGAAGAAGTGGTGACAGCTGTCAGCCTTGACAGCTTTTAGAAAGGATTGGACAAGTTCATGGGGAACAAGGGTATCAATGGCTATCATTATGGATACCTAAGGACAACCTCCAGACTGGAGAGATAGGCAGGATATCTCTCAATGCCATTTCCAGGGAATCATAAGCAGGTGAAGACATCTGCTTGGGAATACCCAGAAGCAAATAGTAAGCCACTTCCTTTGGAAGAATTATACAACTCCAGATGCTCAAGGAAGACATCTAGAATTTTGAGAGACTCTTCGCATCCTGGCCACCAGTTTTTTGAACTGTTGCCATCTGGCAGGAGATACAGGACTCTTAGGTCAAGGACAAATAGACTAAAGAACAGTTTTTATCACAGAGCGGTATCCAAGTTAAATGCGACAGTTTTAGCACTATCTTAATCAGTTTTTAAGTAGTGTTTTAAATTTTGTAAGTAATTTTAAGAGTTTTTAATATTCTGTATGGTGTTTTATATATTTTATGTGTTTTATGTGTTTTGTATGTTTAGAGTGTGTAGTGGAACAGCACTCTAATTTCGTTGTGCATATCTTGCGTATGCATAATGACAATAAAACTCTATTCTATTCTATTCTATTCTTAATGCTGAACTGGATGGGCTGCGGCCTGTTCCAGCAAGGCTGTTCTTATGTTCTTATGTTCTTATACTGTATACCATAACTAAGATACACATTACTGTAGCCAAATCAGACATCTCAAGGAGCAGGCACAGCTGATAAACTAATTTTAACTGTGCAAAGGCACTCCTGAACACCTGCCTTCCGCTGGGTATGTGATGCTGCTGCCCAGATGCCAGTGTATTCTGTTAGTCAACACCTCTTCAGGACTTTGGTTACACGCCATAGGGTTATTTTGTTGTCAGAACAAACTTATAAAACTGAGGCGCTTGTCTATCTGTATTGTGTCCACTGACAGCTTTTTTTTTTAAGGAGTGCATATTTTTATGAAACCTCTCTTGATTGTACAAATGTACAAGGGACATGCTTTTCCTTTTTGTGGTGGTGGTGGTGGTGGTGGTTGTGATGATGATGATGATGATGATGATGATGATGATGATGATGATAATAATAATAATAATAATAATAATAATAATAATAATAATAATAATAATAATAATAATAATAATAATAATAATAATAATAATAATAAATAATAAATAATAAATAATAAATAATAATAAACATTCTACGAATGTGACAAGTCTCTCCTCTGCTATGGCCTTCTTTGAATCTGGCCACTTCAGCACCTTGTCTTCCTAAATGTTTTGTACTGAGCAACGGGCCGGGCCGGGTGTAAACAAACCCTTTCTTGTTGAAAGGAGCAGGAGGGATGCCTTTGGGCTTAGACTGAGTGCGTTCTGATAACAAGCGCTATTGATTTCACACACACCCCTCTTGAACCCAACATACCTTGGGAAAATGCTTTGTGGCGCACACTGTACAGCTTCCAAAAATGAGGACAAAAGGTGTGTTAATATGAAAAATGAGCCTACCCAGCTATGCTACCGTCGTACCTCTGTTTTCTTGCTTCTTTCCCTATTTGTTCATTTATAAAGCAAGCATTTTCTCCAAAAGTATATATCTAGTCCATTTTATTTAAAATATTGCTCTGTTGTTCCTGGTCTTGCCTTGACGGCACCAGGACACAACAAACAAAAATGCCTCCCCCCACAGTAATTTTCGCAATTAATTTCATTTCTGTCATCCCTGCATGAAGCAGCTGCAGCTCTGCTCACTCTCAGGTCCATGTTGAGAAATGAACTCTGGGAACGCATTTCAGCATAAAATCTTAAAGCTTTGGACCAAGAGCTGCCTAGATGGGCCCATAGAATCATGGAGTAAGAAGGCCATCAAGTCCAACCCCTTGCTCTATACTGGTGCCCAAACTGACTTGTATTTGAGAGGTGGTTATCTAATTTTCTTTTGAAACTGTAAATAAAAGTATCTGAAAGGATGTCATTGAAGAGGGAACAGGTTTGTTCTCCATGGCTTCAGAGACTAGGACTCGGGGCAATGGTTTCGAACTGCAGGAAAAGAGATTCCATTTGAACATTCGGAAGAACTTCATGACAGTTAGAGCTGTTCGGCAGTGGAATATGCTGCCACAGAGGGTGATAGAGTCTCCTTCTTTGACGGTATTTAAGCAGAGGCTGGATGGCCATCTGTCGGAAATATTGTGAAGGGGTTCCTGCTTGGCAGGGGGTTGGACTCGATGGCCCATGAGGTCTCTTCCAACTCTATAATTCTATGAAATCTATGAAAAAAGAAACATATACTCTTAGAATTGCAGGACTGTGAGGGACCCTATGGATAATTAAGGTCAGCCCCTGCCAAGGAGGCACTGTGAGGAATTGAACTCTTAACCTCTGGCAGATACCTAAACCGCTGAGCGATCCAATAGCTAATATAAGTTTGATGTACAGTATATCCATTTTTGGTCCCTTCATTACAGAACTTCCAAACAAGGTTAGAAAGCAATGTATGACAAGCCTGCAAGCCAGTGGTGACCAAAGCAACAATGTCCTTCAAGACCAAAGAACATGTGGTGCCCAAAATTAAGGGTAGGTGATACTTTTTACTGGACTGCTAAAAATTAAACAGATTTCAAGCTTTCCTGCATAAAATCCCACTTCTTCAGGCATGGCGCATCTCCTCTAGGGATACTGCAGAAATAGCGCAGCCAAAAGTCCTCCAGAAACCGATAGTACATGTCTGCGAGAAGTGATGTAAGTTCTCTTGAGTTTGCTGTCTTGAGCAGATTTATAGTCTAGTTGGAATTTTTTGCACCCTTGCTCTTAAGGTCAAAAGGTTGCCAATTGGCTTCAAGTCATATTGAATTGTAGACCTTCCATTTCCATTGACCTCCTCTGCAAGGATGTTGTAATCCAGGTGTCTGGGAGCATGTGGCTTTCCTGAAATTGTGGGATAAGAAGTCCCATCTGCATATCTAGTGGTGAGGATGATGGATGCTTTAATCCAGTGGTGTCTGCCGAGCTATATTTTTTCATTTCCAGCAGTGAAGATTTGGGTGAACTTGTTCCCTCTAAATGTTTTGAACTTCAGCTTTCAAATGTCCCACCAATCATGGTCAATGATACATTCAAGCCTAAAACAGTGGTCCACCACTTGGGTCCCCAGATATTCTTGGACTAAAACACCCAGAAGCCTTCACCACTACCTATCCTGCCCAGGATTTCTGGGCATTGTAGTCCAAGAACATCAAGGGGTCCGAGGTTGGGAAGTATTGGTCTAAAATATTTGGAGGTCCAAAAATCTCCCTTACCTGGAATACAACTCCAGAAATTCAACAGAGTTACAGCAATGCTAAATTTATTTATATACAGAATGGTCTCTCTGTTTTAAAAATTCCTTTAGTGCACTCCTGTATAAGAGATGCTTGCAGTACAGGCTTGAATACATCCTGGCTATGACAATACATTCTGTAAAAGTCATTAAGAAAAATATGGATTAATTTTACCACCCTCCAGATGTAAGCCAAGTAAAGGCTAAACTCTTTCTCCTCAGTAAATCAGGCACCACTGGAGTGAGTTAATCAATAGACCACTTAATAGTCTTGTAAATAATTAGTGTCTGTACTAGTCATTCTTGACGGATGGCTCCAGGCAAGCTCTGAAAATGTAAATAACCATTAGGTTATTGTTTAACAAGCTAGACAATAAAAGCAATTAAGCAGCTAAATGAAGTAGGGTTTCATGAGGATTTGGCCGAGATGTTAATGAAAAACATTCAGAGCAGTTGTCCTCCTAATCAGATGCCTTGTGTCAGCATTTAACTACCTTGGCAATTGCTGGGCCAGGGCTGAGAAAATTGTCTTTGGAGTAGAAGTTCCTGAAATTCAGGATTTGTTGTTTAAAAAGGGACATTCCCAAACACCAGCTAGAATCCTAGGATTTAGCAGAAACTGCACCACAACTCTGCTGCTTGAGCTCTATTCCCATCTAACGCATGATGGTAGGTTTAAATTTCCCACAATACCCTTAGGTCAGCGGCATTATGGGAAATTCCTAAAGTAGCAGGGGGATCTCCTGGTACTGACTGGGCCAGGTTTAAAGAGGTCCAGCCATTGACTGCTCAACAGGAGCCTCTGAAAATGGTTGGGAGGGCAGTTCCGGCGATTGTGCTGTCCTCCCGAGTATTTTCAGAGGACTCCTGCCAAGCTGCCAATGGCTGGACCCCTTTAAACCTGGCCCAGTCGGTACCAGAGGGTCCCCCTGGTGCCGACTGGGCCAGGTTTAAAGGGGCCCAGCCATTGACAGCTTGGCAGGAGCCCGAAAAGGATGGAATGAAACGGTTCGTTTCAATGGAAAAAAACGGCCATTTCGTTTAGTCTATAACGAAATACTGCTTCCTCGTTTCGTTTCATTTTGTTTTGTTGCCTAACAAAACAACAAAACAGCAGTTCATTTTTCGTTTCCTGCCCATCCCTAATCACATTTCTTGAAAGATGATGTCTTGGGTCTGGCACAGAAATAGTGGGTGTGGGCTAAAGAACTGGTGGGCGGGTCTAGATCCAACACGGAGCGGAACTGCCCATCTCCACTTGTTTTTCTGTCTTTCCTTTGTCTTTCCTTTTTCTCCTTGTAACACACACTCACACATGGACACACATACCAGTCCTGCTACGGCTCTAGCCTTCCCTCGTCTAGACCTTTGCCCTGTTAAAATCACCCTCTAATGTTTTTCCTCCCAAGGGTGAACTTATACAGTATATGGATTTTGTAGATTAGTCTCCATACATGGAAAAAGTTAGCTTGGAAGTGGCGAAGTATTTTCTGTAGCACAAAATAAAGGGTTTTTAGAAAGCATAATAATCACTGCAGCATATATATTGGTTCCATTCCCACAGGTATCTCCTTACAGGAATCAATTCATCAATCTCATAGATTATACTCTCTGGAAAGAAGTAACATTCTGTTTAATTCTATCTATATCACCATTTCAAAGGACTCCAAACTCAGGTGCTCATTCTTGAACAACTTAAATAAAATTTAAATCCTCAGCAAATCGTTAGAATGGACGGTTGATCAGTTAAATGACTGTATGAATACTATTACTGTATACGAAGCAAGCTGGCTTCGGCAGAAGCTTTAAGAACTGTTAGAGATTTTGGTGAAAGCGGGCAGCGACTTTGGTTTACAGAAACCACAGTCACCACAGAGGTAAAGTAGCTGCATAAATGAAGAAACATGTTTTTAAAGAATCTATGAATGAACAATGTGTACTAGAACTTTACTGGGGAGGGGTCATCTATTTTGTGCCAAGATACCCTGCATTCTTCCAGTAAGTTCAAATGAAGTAAGTGTGCCTTTGAGTGGGTGGATTTTATATTTAATTATGACTGTGTTAAATAACTATGAGTAGCTATTTCAGGGTTTTCTTAGTTGAGAGTACTCAGAAGTGGCTTACCATTCCCTTTACATACTCAGAAAGACAGACACATAGACACACAGAGAGAATACTGTATATACTATACTGTATAAACACATGCACACAAACATATAATGTACGCACACAAATGGAAAGCCAAAAATTGCCATATTTTTGGATAAAATTGTTAGTCTAAAACTTGAGGGTCGTCTTATACACAGAAGTAAGCTGAGGAGAACATAAGAAGAGCCATGTTGGATCATTACCCAGCGTGTTGTTAGTCTGTGGAACTCCCTGCCATAGGATGTGGTGATGGCATCTGGCCTGGATGCCTTCAAAGGGGGATTGGACAGATTCCTGGAGGAAAAGTCCATCACAGGTTACAACCATCATGGAGATGTGTCATCTGCAGGCTTAAAATCCGGGTACTTCAAGGACCAGATGCAGGGGAGTGGTATCAGGAGACAGATATCTAGTCTCGTGCGCTCCCAGACAAATTTGGTGGGGCCACTGTGAGATACAGGAAGCTGGACTAGATGGGCCTTTGGCCTGACCCAGCATAGCTCTTCTTATGTTCTTATGTTCTTATGTACCTGGACAGGGGCAACTTCAAGGTCCTTAATTGCCCTTCTTATGTTTCCCCTCCCCACAATCAGAACTAGAGTTGACAGCACTTGAACTATAGGGCAATTACCCTCTAGCAAACCTTCACACATAGGACTGTTCTCTGTAAAAGGGGCCAGGAGTCCACCTTAGGTCATAATGGTGTTGGTAGAGGAAAATGAGGTGATGATGAAAAAGTAGGAAGGCAGCAGTAAAACTAGAGTCTCCGGTCATAGTTCTGCATCTTTGGGTGACATGAAAGCAGCAAAACTAGAGTCTCCAGTCATTGTTCTGCATCCTTGGATGGCATGAAAGCTTGGGCTGCATCACACCTAGGCTGCTTACTGGCTTAGTCAGCAAACTCCTGTGCTAGAAGGATTGGTGGCTCTAAATGGCAACTTCTTATCAGATGGGGCATCGTCCAGGTTGGTGTGAACCTAGTTTGTTCAGACCCAGACAATAGATTCACATTTTATTCAAGAGACGTTGAGTAAGAGAAAGCACAGTGCCCAATAATTAATCAAATCATCTGTATTCACAATGGAAATCTGTTTCATGCACTCGAAAGTGTGTCATATTTCAGAGGAGAGATTCATAGTTTACCAGGAAAAATTGCTGCTCTATGTTGACAATTCCACTAGTGTTCGATAACTCTGGCTCCACAATTGAATAGTAATTGATTCAGCCAGTTATGTGTTCTGTTGTGTCATTACAGTCGTGACCAACTCTTTATACTTTACAGCTAATGCTGTCTCTCTAAATCGCAAAATTGGGGCTTGACCGTTGTTAAACATTGCTGCAAGCTAAATTAGTAAAACTACAAGGAAGTATTTCGCTCCAAGATGGATAATTGCACGTCCCACCCCTACCCTGGTATCTAAAAAGAGCTCTTTGCCTAATTAATATGCAAGAGAAGTTCTTTTTAAAAACTGGAGAATTCTGGTTAGGTTTTTTAGCTTCTTATGGAAGTTAATCCAGGCTCTCCTAGTCTTGTTCCCTTCAGGTTGCCAGGACTGTCAGGATTGTTAGACTACAAGTCCCATTATTTACCTTTGTACATGTTGGGGTGCCACTGATGGGAGATGTACCCCATCACCTCTTTTTCTGTTCTTGTGCATTTCAGTTTAGAGTTTAGATTTTGGGGGGGGGCTTGTTAAAAGAGGAGGTTATGAGAGTTTTAGGACAGAAAAATCCTGAAAGCAGTTTGGCTCCAATAATCAAAATCCAACAGTAATAAATTAACTAACCTTCTTGAAGGCTTTCACAGCCAGAATCTTTGTTGATTTTTAGACTGTTAGATTTTTAGACTTTTTTGTCGAAGCCTGGCTTCCAGTACTAAAAGCGGCAAAGTGCAAAAGGTCAAAGGTCAATGATTCCCCACCTAGCCACAAGCAAAAAATTATCAGTTCACACAATAGAACAGCTAACAACACCCATCAAGGATCTTTGCTACCCTTTATTGCTTTGAAACTTCTTAGTCCCTTCATCACAACAGAATGATTAGCACCTATTTGGGGACAAGTTTCCTCAATTTAAAAAGCCCCAATCTCACTCACTTTATAACCCAGAGCACAGAGAGAACTCTTAGTTCCTTGAACTCCTTTCCCTCTGAAGATGCCAGCCACAGAGTCTGGCGAAATGTCAGGAAGAAAAACTTCCAGAACACAGCCAAACAGCCCGAAAAACTCACAACTATCAAATTAAGTAACCCTGCCTTCGTTCCTTCTTTCCATAGAATAAAATCTGCTACCTGATACAGTTGCTTCCCTTTGTCTAACGGTAGGACCAGCTCAGTATCTTTCAGCTGAGCAGGTACCAGATGGTGATGTTTGATTTAATAGAGGACTGTCCTTTGTAAAATAGGACTAACACAGTATGGCCACCCTTACGTGTCAGATACCCATTCCCATATGTCCAGCATTTTCCCCATTTATATCCTGGAGCAGAGGATGGTAAGTTTCTCCAATGGTTTCAAAGAAGCAGCCAGTTCTGTGGAGGCAGGTAATCCATGACATTATGAGTTGGAACCTCCCAAAGTTTGAGCAAGGATAGCCAAGACATCTCCACCCAGCTTGAAATTAAACCCTGCATTTAAATCACAGCCTCATTTCTCCACTCATTGCTGTGATGCCAACACAGGGATAGCCCAGCTGAATCTACTCCAAGGTCTACCTACTGCAGTGGGAGTGAAGAAAGCAGCATACATAATTCTGCAATTTCAAACCACTGAAAGTAATGTTTTTCTTCTTTCTCCTACACACATGACAGATTGAGTTGTTTGTTTGTTTGTTTGTTTGTTTGTTTGTTTGTTTGTTTGTTTGTTTGTTTGTTTGTTTGTTTGTTTGTTTGTGTATACTGCAGCCGATTTTCCCCAAAGAGAACTCTGGGTTGTTTACATAAGCACCATAGGGGGGAAAACACAAGCAAATAAAAAGACAATAATGCAAGACAAACAAACAAATACATGGCAAGAGGCACAAAACTACTAAACAAAAACAGGCAACAAACACGGGGGAAACAGGAACACACTTTATTGAGAGACTTTAACTTCCAGTTGATAAGTAAGTGGTATGAGAACTCCATAGATCTCTGTATATCTGCTGCATCACTAAAGGGAATTCTGCCAGCAATTAAGAACTCAGCAACATTCATCATGCCGGAGTCCTTAGTGTTGTAGTCCAAACTGGTGGGAGCCAAGAAGGTGAAGTAGGCAGGCAAAATTTTGTGAGGTCCAACTACTCAGCCCCTTTGTACAGCCCGCAGGGGAGGGAGGTGTGTCTGTAAGTGTTGTACCGTACAGCCAATCAGCACCGTACAGCCAGACGCAGCTATCATCACTGAATCGGATTTTCGGTGATGCACCATATAAAACAAGGAGGTGCGGACTGTCAAGAGGCACCATGTGGTCATTATTCAAACAACATGAGTCTGTTGACATCTGAAAGAGTAGTCCAGGCTACTCTGAATACACCAACTCAGTTTGTTTGTCTGTAGGGCTTATTTCACATCCAATCTCACTTGATTATGGAAGCTAAGCAGGGTTGGCCCTGGTTAGTACTTGGATGGGAGACCACCAGGGAATACCAGGTGCTGCAGGCGCCTGGAGTAGGAACTGGCAAGCCACTCCAGTACTCCTGCCAAGAAAACTCCATGGACATGGAGTCACAAAGAGTCGTTCACAACTGTAATGACATGACACAGGGCTTATTTGATTTTTTTTTTTTGAGAAAGATCCAGATATTGGAGTTTGTGTATATGCTAACTTTTAAGAAGTATCCATAGAGCTCTCTCCTTCTACAAGATCTGACTCTCAAGAGACTTATATGGTTGCTCCCATTTGAAAAAGAGGCACAGAGGTTTTGTCTATCCCTCGGCCAAACATTTGAGAAGCCGTGCCAGATTTTAGAAACGAAGGAGGAAATTCATCACGGGCATTTGACGGTTTTCAGAAAGAAAGCAGTTCTTGTTCAGCAAATTCTTTCCCCCAATATTTGCTTTTGGGTGTAGTCCTACTTCCTGGCACAACTGCTTTCGGTGATCCTAGAAATCTTTTAAAAATATATATTTTCTCATAGAATGCTTTCCTCTTTGAGGAGGAGGGAAAAAAGGATCAGTGAAAGACGTCTTTGTGGAAAGGCTCACTTTACCCAAAAACATGAACTCTGGTAGCCAATTAAGAAAAGACAAACAGCAAGAAGCAGGAAGCTGAGTATTTAAGGAGGGTGGCCTCAGCTAGCAAAAGGAAGCAAAATTCCTTATGAGCAGCTGAAGTGAAGTCAAATTCAGGGAGTTCCTTTTCTTTTAGACTTTAGTTGTTTTTTTTTCCACCATCTGCTTAAATTTAGTTTTAGATGTCTACACCAAGGGTGCGCACTCTGTTTTTAAATTGTTGTTGTGGTGTGTGTATGTTGTTTATTGTTATCTGGCTGAATTGATCGGCCCGCTGTTAGCCGCCCAGTGTTACTATGGGAAGATGAGTGGGATAGAAATCTTATAATAAATAAATAAATAAATAAATATACTACTATAGTACCTCAGCCAATAAGGCCATAGACTACACTGTCTGCTCTGTTATCATATGGGGTGGGGGTGGGGATGGGGGTGGGATACTGGGAGTGCTCAAAACTTAGAGACTGGGAATGCTCAAAATAGTACAAAAACACCATTTCCTTCCTTCCTTCCTTCCTTCCTTCCTTCCTTCCTTCCTTCCTTCCTTCCTTCCTTCCTTCCTTTGTCATTCTCACAAACCAAGGGACTTTATGGTCCTCTCCCCTATCCACCTGTTTCTCTCCTCACAACAACCTTGTGAGGTGTGTTTGGCTGAGAGGTTAGTGAGTTTCCTGGTTGGCTTCAGAATTGGGAGTAGGCCTCTGGTGTTGCTGGATAACTAATGCCAAATTTATGCGCAAGCTGAGTTGGATACAGTTAGGGGCCTCAGATAACTATTACTTAAAAAAAAAAGAAAATACCACTTAGCTACAAGATTTACATAGAGGTTAGGAGGATCTCACCTGATCTCGGAAGCTAAGCAGGGTCATCCCTGGTTAGTACTTGGATGGGTGACACACCAAGAAATACCAGGTGCTGTAGGCGCCTGGAGTGTGTGTGTGTGTGTGTGATGTGTCGTTACTGTCGTGACCGACTCTTCGTGACTCCATGTCCATGGAGCTTTCTTGGCAGGAATACTGGAGTGGCTTGCCAGTTCCTACTCCAGGCGCCTACAGCACCTGGTATTCCCTGGTGGTCTCCCATCCAAGTGCTGACCAGGGCCGACCCTGCTTAGTTTTCGAAATCAGGTGAGACTGGATATGCTTAAGGCATCTAGGCAACTGGTTGCCTGGAGTAGGAACTGGCAAAACCACTCCAGTATTCCTGCCAAGAAAACTCCATGGACATGGGGTCACGAAGAGTCAATCATGACTGTAATAACACACACACACACACACACACACACACACACACATGTGGGGCCTTTTACAATAGACAGAGCGTATAGGTTTAACACAACTTAACTGACCCTCTTGGGTACCCACTTGTGGAAGCAGAGAGATAAAAGGGATTTGAACCCCTTTCCCCAACATATGTGGGGTTTTAAAACATATTTGCTTCATGGGAATTATGGCAGAGAGTAGAGATGGGTACGAACCGCCAGTTTGGCAGTTCGTGCCTGTGCATTTAGCAGCCAAATAGCTGTCCAGTGCTTCAATGCCCCATCTCCTCCGGGCCGGTAGGTGCCCACTTGGGCCCCGGTCACACGGGCAAAAGAAATGGTTTTTTTTGTTAAATACGTGTTTTTACTCATGTGACTGAAGATCCGGGTCCAGCGTCCTCATGGTCATGACATTTATCTTTAAACTGGTAAGCCAGAATAATTTTTTTAAACTAAAAAATATTAGCATCAGCCAATAAGGCAACAGTGTGGGGGGGGGAAAACTGGATAATCTGCATCCCCACATACATGGGAGGCTGAAAAATGTGGATTAATAACCAGGTTAAAAAATGCCCGACATCACCCCCTAGGTCAAGGAAAACTCGGTTCAACAAGCTGAAGGGGGCATTACTGGGTTTTATTTTTTAGAAAACTCAGTAGTCGTGTGGACTCATATTTTTGATCCTCATTACTTCTAAGTAAAAACAGGATTAAACTGCTCGTGTGACCGGGGCCCAAGGAGGCAGCGGCCTTGCTTCCCTGCACTGCCTCTGAGAAGGTGCCTGCCAGCAAAGGCAGGGCTTTGGCACTTCAAATACCTGTTCTGCCAACAAACAAAGCAGCACGAACCACCAGACAAGCAGTTCGCGCCCATCTCTAGACTCATTGCTGGATAGCTCAGTGGTTTGGGTATCTGACTGGGGAGCCACAGGTTGAGAATTCAGTCCCACTGTGGCTCCTTGATAGGGCTAGACTCAGTGATCCAGAGGGTCTCTCCCAGCTCTGCAAATCTAAGATTAAGTTTATGCTTATGTAGTTTCCTTTGATTTATTGCATCAGCTCCAGCTGGGACTCGCAATTAGAATTAGGTCTGTCAAAAGCCGTCGATTGTTGGCTATTTCAATTGTTGCTATAGGCTCTGGATGGTATGAAACAATTATAGGATTTTATGCTTCTGGTAACCTAATGCCTCAATTACTCCGCTGCACCTTGGGTTTGGAGGAAAGTGGCATTGACTGCTGTATCACAATCATCAAAATATCTTTGCCTGGTCTCAGTTATGTCGCTCAAATATTTATTTATTTGTTTGTTTGTTTATTTATTTATTTATTTATTTATTTATTTATTTATTTATTTATTTATTTATTTATATTTGTCGCCGCCCATCTGCCCAGAGGGGACTCTAGTATAAAACATGATAAAACTGTGGGCGAAAGATTTATATGATCTGAAGAGAAACCAAAGTATTCTTACCCAGAGGCTATGTGACATAGAAAGGCAGGAACTTATTTCGCAGGCACACAGAACCTGCTCCCCTTTGTCACAAGGTGTTTTCCCATCATATAGGACTCCTGCAGCATACCTAACCTCACTCTGTTCACCACAGGCCTGCAGGGCCTTTATGCTGGCCAGGATGAATGTGCTACCTTCAACACTTCTCCAGGGTAGGTTCAATGGAATTTCACGCCAAGAGAGATTTTGCTCATGTGGAAATGAGGCCCCTGAGCTTCTTCAGCACATGCTTCTATTTTGTCCATTTATGAACAAATTAGGAACCTTAGGAGCCTCGTGGCGCAGTGGTTAAATGCCTGTACTGCAGGTAAAACTGTGCTCATGACCTGGGGTTCAATCCCAGGTATCAGGCTCAAGGTTCACTCAGCCTTCCATCCTTCCGAGGTTGGTGAAATGAGTACCCAGCTTGCTGGGGGGGGGCAATGTGTAGCCTGCACACTGTAATTAAAAAATTGTAAACCGCCCAGAGACTACTTGTAGTGGTATGGGGCGGTATATAAGCAGACCACTTTGGTTGTTTTTTTCTTTTTTTTTCTTTTTTTGCTTTGCTAATTTGTCCATTGCTGAATAAGTTTCAAGGCCACCCTTCCAGGTGGGTAGTTCAATACTGTCTAATAGACAGGAACGCATATGTTACAGCACAGTTTGCAAAGTTCCTTCTAGCTGCCATTCGCAAGAGGGCAGAGATCATTTCAACCACCCATTCCCCTGATGCTCCTATTTACTAGTATTTCTCTTTGTTTTTCTTCTTGCTTTTACTGTATATTTGCATATATGGGTCATATGACCTCAATAAACTTGACTTGATAAAACAGTGGGTATAAAAATCTAAAAAAGCATCTAAAACCATTGACAGAGAATGCAAGAGGGGCCAAACAGGCAAAGAACCTTAATTTGTTTTGATTTTTTTAAATTTACAATTAAAAACAAAAACACCATGATCCTTCTGTGGGGAAATTTATTTTAAAATATTGTTATGTGCCTAGCATTTTGAATGTTGAATGAGTGCGTTCAGTAAAAACATGAAAGGTCAGATTTATTTGTGTGCATGTACTACTATTTTAGGCACATTATAGTTGTAAATACACTTGACTTAAAGGAAGAACAAATCACTTGATAGGACATATTAATGCAGAACACCATGACATTCCAAAAACTTCACATACTTTTTCTTGCAACTGTACATAATGGGTTGGGTAATTATACATTCCAACACTGGAGAACCACATTCTGTCTCTCATTCTGTAAGGAGATAATTACTGTAATCCTTTTTCAGTCTTTGATTACATTGGAGCAGCCAGCTTCAGCAGGTCTGGGAGCCAGTCACTGAATTCTGTTATATGAACAAGAAGAGTTTCAACCCAACAACCATCTAACACTCTTTGGTTCCCTTATGATGTTCCCATTCCTTCCTTCCCTCTTCATATCATTGCAGAATTTAAAATTATGGGCATATATGAAATACAGTCAATGTTTAAATGAATGTCAAATATTGAAACTACTGGATTTTTTTTTTACCAGAAGCAGGCTATTTCAATAGCCTTATCAGGGTCATTTATTAGACCTTCTTTAGTACACATGGTGAGGCACTAGTTGTATCTGTTTAAAAAAACCGCTGCATTGCTTGAATTTCTCCATATTCACAGAAAAGTTGTCCTGTAGGTGAAAGGTGTGATGCAAGAGTAACTACAGTAGTAAATAATTTAAAAGCAGCCAGTGAATTCCAAAATGCCATAACCTCATCACTCCATCTTCATTAACCTCTGGGGCTCTCATTTATAATGTTTCTACACTACTCACAAAATACCAGTGCATGGCCTGAGGGAGTGGACTTGACCCACAAAGCCGAGCTGTTTGTTCAAATTTGATGGTGTAATTAATTTACAGTCGTCCCCCGCCATTTCGCGGTTCATATACTGCGGTCCCAGTATATTGCGAGACCGCAGTATATGAAATAAAGGGCTCCTGGGGCAAGCTGCATGGCCCTGTTTTGGGCCTCCTGCAGTTACCCCAGGCCTGCGGCTGCCCCAAACAAGCCTCCTGGGCCTGTCAGAGGCCCCAGAAGTGGTTTCCAGCGAACCGGAAGTGCCTTCAGGATCACCCAAAACCATTTCTGGGGCTTCCAACAGGCCTGGAAAAACCGTCGGAGGCCCGTTCAGGGCAGCACCGGACCTCAGATAAGTGTAGGAGGCCCCAGATAGGCCCCTCCCCAGTCCTGACCCGACTCAGCATCTGCATATCGTGGATTTTCCATTATCGTGGGTCAGGTGGTACTGTATTTTACTCTTTTAGAAATATAAGGACCCCAGGGCCTTTTTCTGTTTTTTTTTTTAAATGAACTTAAATTGATGTGCCTGTTCCCATTGTTCAGTCTTCCTTTATCTGAATCTAGTCCGGCTTTCTTTATACAGTATATGCTTCCTATAGATTGAACAAATAAGGGGAAAGTGATTATAAATATTTATTTCATGCATGGCCATAGTGAAAGCACTATATAAACTGGATACCTCCTCATGCAAAGTCAGAAATTGGACAGCCGGTTGTGCAATGGGGTCTGTTGCACAAGTGGAAGGAACAAATAGAATCCATCCCTAAATATTTCAAAGTAAATCTGCAATTCCCATATCCCATAGCAAGGCTGCAGGCCAGCAAGCCTCTGTCTTCCTTTGACTTACTGTATATACTCGAGTATAAGCCTAGTTTTTCAGCCCTAATTTTGGGCTGAAAAAAGGGGTCCTCGGCTTATATTTGGGTCAATACTTTTAGCCACTGAGGCAAGTTTGGGTCAGTGGCTAAAAGTCATTTTAAATATTGTGCCACTTCTCCTGACCCCCCCCCCCATGTTTAAAATGACTTTTAGCCACCAACTCAAGCACTTGCTTCGGTGGCTAAAAGCCATTTTAAATATCACACACACACCCAGCTCACAAAGGAGGAGTTGCCAGGCCCTGCTGCATTTCCCACCCTAGGCTTATACTTGAGTCAATAAATTTTCCCAGTTTTTGGGGTTTAAATTAGGGCCCCCGGCTTATACTCGGGTTGACTTATACTTGAGTATATACGGTATTTCACAAATTTGGTTATGTGTTGTTATCCTTGTGCCTAGCACATTTCTCGGCATTACATTAATTTCAGTTATGAATGTTATTATTGATAAATCAGTAACCATTTGGGGCTGATGCAGATGAATAAAAACTCTTGGGACTCAGATGCAAGCATCGAAATGTCTTCGCTAGTCAACCCAGACATTTAGGTTTCATTGATTGCTTGATTAACTTGGGTTTTTCATTACTCTAATCTTGCTGAGAGCATCAGGCTGAACTTTCTAGCAGATGTTAGACATGTGTACTGAATGCGATTATGGGAGATTAAAGAACCAGACAGAGCAGGCGGTCCAGAGTAATCTCTTTAACAGCTTACTCCAGTTTTCCCCTTCATTTATTCCATCTGTTCCACTTTGCGGAGCCAAGGCCACTTGGGCCCAGGTGGGCTGTCAGAAGCACTTTCCATGATACCCACTCATGCATCCACCCCTCTGTCATCTGTGCGGAAGACTGCTACACTGATGCTAGTGAGGATGCTAATTACCTAATTTGGTAGCCCTTGGCAGCCACCGGATTTGCTTTTCTCCTGTTTGCCCACGTTTGAGCAGCATAAGTCATAAAAGCATGCAACGGCTTGGAATACCTGAAGGACCGCTTCCTTCCATATGAACCTACTCAGCAGCTAAAATCTAGCCAGGGGGCCCTCTTGAAAGAGCCATCCCTCAAGGAGGTGGGAGGGATGGCTTGTAGGCATAGGGCCTTTTCGGCAGCTGCCCCCAGGCTATGGAATGCCTTCCTGAGTGAGATCCACCTGGCACTGACATTGATGACATTTTGATGCCAGGTAAAAACCTTCCTGTTCCAGATGTTTTTTAACTGATATAACATAGAATAGTGTTGGCAAACCTATGGCACGGGTTCCAAAGGTGGCACTTGGAACCCTTTCTTTGGGCACCCGACATCGCCCCTTCACAGCCACCTGTATTCCGGTTAAATTGCTGTATTGGCATTTTGTGAAAAATTAGTGGGTTTTGAATAGCAGTTTGGGCACTCAGTCTAAAAGATTTGCCATCACTGACATAGATTCTCAACACCTTTTAAAGGTGCTCTAGTTGCTCCACCCTAGTTAGAGCCCTAGCTATCACCTGCTCAGTCGCATGGATCTTTCTAAATAAATATTTGTCAGAGGGAGCATGAGTTGCATTTTAATCAGTTTGCAAACATTACTTGGCTGTGGAAACCTTTGGGTCCTTCATTTGGGCAGGTTTACCATAGCATCAGAAGTCATGGTTTAACAGGGCCTGTTGAATAACTGTAAGGTAAAGGTTTTCCCCGCACCTGCATGCTAGTCGTGTCGACTCTAGGGACGGTGCTCATCTGCATATTCAAGCCAAAGAGCCAGTGTTGTGCAAGTCCATGGCTATGTGGCCGGCATGGCTGCAAGGAAACACTGTATTTCACCCTCCTGCTTTTTACGGAGGTACCTATTTATCTACTTGCTTTTACATGCTTTCGAACTGCTAGGTTGGCAGGAGCTGGGGTTATCAGCGGGAGCTCGCTCTGCTGTGTGGCACCCGGGATTCGAACCACCAAGCTGCAGACTTTGCAGTCAACAGTTTCAGAGCCTTAGTCCGCTGAGCCACCACACCCCTGTCAAATAACTCTGCAGACCACTTAATAAAAGCGACTGAGATGTGAAGGAACTTTTTGGAACGTCCTAGGGATGACTTTCTGTAGCAGAATCCTTCATCCGTGGCAGAAATCCAGTTGCTGCGGTTCCACAGTGCATATGGCAACAAGATCATCAGTCGCCTACAAGATTCATCTTTAATTTAATTCAATTCAATGTAAAGCCCCCTATTCCTATCCCTTCAGATTTCAAGGCTCCCTTGAGACCACTTTTGATCCGGAGAAGCCTTTGAGAGTCTTGGAATGGGGGAGGATAGACTATCAGAACATCGTCCCTGGATTGCCACCAACATTCCTGATTCCACTAGTATAGCAATCTGGTGGTGATTTTCCCATATTAAAGTCCCTCCACTCTCTTCTCGGGGGTGTGGTCACTCAGCAGGCTAGAGTGCTGAAAGGTCGGCTGCAAAGTTGGCAGCTCAGCTGTTCAAATCCCAGATGCCACACAGCGGAGTAAGCTCCCGCTGTTAAACCCAGCGCCTGCCAGCCTAACTGTTCGAAAGCATGTAAATGCAAGTAGATAAATAGGTACCGCTGTAAAAAGCAGGAAAGTAAATAATGTTCCGTGCAGCCATGCCGGCCAAATGTCTACGGACTTGCACAACACTGTTCTTTGGCTTAGAAATGGAGATGAGCACCGCCCCTAGAGTCAGACACAACTAGCACGCACGTGCGGGGGTTGGACCTTTACCTTTACTTACCCTCTGCTCAGAGGCTTCCCCAGGGCAAAAGGGAGCCTCGGAACTTGTAGTGGAGGATTAGAAGGTTTTAAATTAAATTAAGATCAAGATTGCCAGATGATGACCTCATCTCCATTTATGACCAGAGTAGCTAAGCACCAGGGTTTCAGCCACTGGCTCACTGATGGTATGGCAAAAGACACAAAGCCCAACAGCTTCTCCACAAAAGCTTGATGCAACTTAAACACCTATCAGTTTTTACAAATAGGGGGATTTTTGGGGGGGCGGGGGAGGAGGTCCAATTCTTTGTCCTTCATGCCTCCAGGGAGGTTTGCCCTTTTATGTCAAGCATTATGGGTTTGGGGAACACCCATAAATCTAGCAAGAAAGATGACAGTCCCATAGAGTATCCTATTATAGATTTAATTTAAGTTGGGGTTTTGTCTGCTCTTTTGTTTAATGTCTTAATTGTTGTTTGTTATTGAATATTAGTTAATATTGTGGATGCTCTTATTGTAAACCACCTAGTGCAAGGGCCTGTCCATTAGATGGATGGGGTAAAATTGAAACAGACAGACAGACATTTCTTCCAATTCCTTCTGCTTACCAACATCATTTTCATATTGATTTACATACCGGTATATCAGTTTCCCCTGCTTAAACTGTGCTCAAAGCTACTCATAGTTAACAAAGTAAAATTTACAGAATACAGAACAAAATTATATCCAGGTGTTGCAACAATAGTTATATCTCAGCGTGTCAATAATCGTACAATAGGAAAAGTACATGCATGCCAACCAGGAAAACAAAAATAGAGGGAAAAGGGAAAACTGAATAAGTATTTTTGTTGCAGAGCTGTCAATTTCTGTTAAAATGATTTTTTTTTTTGCAAGGATGGGCAGGAAACGAAAAATGAAATGCTATTTTGTCGTTTCGTTATTCAACGAAACAAAACGAGGAAGCAGCATTTCATTATAGATTAAATGAAACAGTCATTTTTGCATTCAAAGAAACCATTTAGTTCCATTGTTTTTTGAGGGCTCCTGCTGAGCTGGCCATGGCTGGACCCCTTTAAACCTGGCCCAATCGGTACCAGGGGGTACCAATGCAATCGTGCAGCCTACCCGACCGTTTTCTGTGGGATCACACTGAACTGCCTAGCCAACCGTTTTCTGAGGGCTCCTGCCGATCTGTCAATGGCTGAACCCCTTTAGACCTGGCCCAATCGGCACCAGGGGGACCCTCTGGTACTGACTGGGCCAGGTTAAAGGGCTCCAGCCATTGACAGTTCGGCAGAAACGCACTGAAAATGCTCAGGAGGGCAGCACAATCACCAGAACTGCCCTTCTGACCATTTTCAGAGGGCTCCTGTCAAGCTGTCAATGGCTGGACCCCTTTAAATCTGCCTGAGTCAGTACCAGGGTATCCCCTAGTGCCAACTGGATCAGTTTTAAAGGGGTCCAGCTGATCACAGCTCAGCAGGAGCCCATTAAAAATTGCTCCCGGAGTTCCGGGCACCAAATCTTGTGCCTCTAGGACCCAGGAGAGCCATTTCATTTTGTTTCATTTTGTTTCATATTTTTTTTAAATTGTAAGAAACAAAACAAAAGAAAATGGAGGTGAGCACGAAATGAAAGAAAATGAAACATTATTTTTCCTTTTCGTGCCCATCCCTAAATTTTTGTTACACATCCATAGAGGAGAATAGTGGTATTGGGTGGTATATAAATCTAAGAAATACAATAAATTACAATAAACCATTAGGGGCATACAAGTTGGTATGGCCAGTGTTTGTACAAAACCATAGGTGCTGTGCAAAATACAGGCGATGCCATCTCCAATTGTTAAACAATTAATGCCAGTGTCTCCAACAGAATCCATGTTTTTCTCATTACACTGGCTTCTTCCTTTTCACTGCAATGAGAGCAGGAAACATACAGAGACATAATTAAGCAATGCAGAACAACAGCTGGTATTAATGTGAGCGGGAAACAATGCAGAATGACCATTCATCTCTCCAAGGACGAAATGGGGAGAAAAGGTTTGTAAACATCGTGCCATTGCAAGACAATGGTTCTGCTTTTTGCTTTGTTTTGCTTTGACTGTCTAGACAGTGGGTTTAATGTGGCCCTCCTGGCCAATGGAGGTCCAGACTTTAGGATGTGCCAGCTGATGCCAGGGCCAAAGCAGACACAGCCTTCATTTTCTTTGGAGGCAGTCACATCTAGTGAGCACTATACCAGCTGCATCCCCGGTGGGGCTGGTGGAGGGGAGAATAAGAACTTCAGCACTACACTCTCTTTGGAAGGATAGTTAGCCTTTCTAACAGCAACCTGCCAACACTGGGCTTATTAATTTTGGGGGGCAAATTTGGTGACTGTGTCAAGGGTGACTTTATGCCAGGCAGAAAAACAGGGTAAAAGAGGATATCATGGAAGCTGCGTTTAGAAAAATATACCCGTATATACTCAAGTATAAGTTTGACCCAAGTATAAGTCGAGGGCCCTAATTTAACCCCCCCCCCAAAAAAAAACCTGGGGAAACTTATTGACTCGAGTATAAGTCTAGGGTGGGAAAGGCAGCAGGGCCTGGCAACAAATCCTTTGTGAGCTGGGGGAGTGGTGTGTGATGTTTAAAATGACTTTTAGCCACCAAGGTGAGTCCTTGCTTGGGTAGCTAAAACTTATTTTAAATGGCACACACTGCTGCCCTGCAACATGGGGGGGGGGGTTCAGGAGAAGCGGCACACAATGTTTAAAATGACTTCTAGCCACCGACCCAAGCACTTGCCTCAGTGGCTAAAAGTATTGACCCGAATATAAGTTGAGGGCCCCTTTTTTTCCAGCCCCCAAATTAGGGATGAATAACTAGACTTACCGTATATTCGAGTACAGTAGGAACCCCCCGTATCCACTGATTCATTATCCACTGATTCAGTTATCCACGGTTGGCGGGGGGGGAATAAATAAACAATTCAGCAGCTGCAAAGCAAGCTACTGTCACAAACAGCAACTGTAAAGCAAGCTCGTCACAAAACAGCAGCCATAAAGCAAGCTACTGCCACAAAATAGAAGTTTTGGGGATTTTTGGTGTTCTCTCTTATCCACAGTTTTCACTATCCATGGGAAGTCCTGGAACCAATCCCCAGCAGATACCGGCGTCCTACTGTATGTACAGTACATATGCATGAATATTCTTCTCTTTTGCTGTTTGCTGGTTGGATAGCTTGATAGTTTAGGTCTCTGGCTGCAGAGCCAGAGGTTGTGTGAGTTTGATTCCCCACTGTGCTTCCTAGGAGAAGAGCCAGCCTATGTGGCCTTGGGCAAGCTGCACAGATCCATGGTACCCCAGAAGAAGGGAAGAGTAAACCACTTCTGTGTATGCTCTGTTTTCTGTAGAAATAAAATATGAGAAATTGCTGAGTTAAAGCAAGCGGGAAGGTATGACCGCATCACCCCCCCCCCCATCCTGGCTCATGTGCATTGTCTGCCCATTACATACTGAATAAGGTTCAAGGTAATGGTTTTGGTTCACAATACCCTCCATGGCCTGGGACCTGCCTATCTGGTGGAGCGGATCTCCCAGAGGACAACTACGTCCAGACCAACCAGAGCTTCACTTTCCCTCTCGCTTCAGGTGGCGACACCTAGAGAGGCCCGAATGGTCTCTACCTGGAATCGGGCATTCTCAGTGGCTGCTCCAACACACTGGAATAAATTTCCGGTGGAGATCAGGCTGTTGGACTCTCTGCTGGCATTTAGAAGGGCATTGAAGACCTTGCTCTTTAGGAGTTTGTTTGTGTAGTTTGATTGTTGATGTGTTATGTTCATTGTTTCCCCCCCCTATTATTTATTTGTTTTTTCTTTATATTATTATTACAGCCATTATGTTTTTATTATTGCATTTGATCTGTCATGTACGGTGTCTGTATGTTTGGGTAAGTTGTTTTGTAACATGCTGTACAGCGCCCAGAGTTCCTTCAGGAAAATCGGGCAGTTAACAAATACAAAAATAAATGAATAAATAAGCAGACTCCTGGTCTCCCTCTGCTATGGATGAAATAATCCAGGCAGGAGAAGACTGAAATTCCTGAGAGCTTCAGGTAGCAACCGAGGAATGAAGATATTTTCAAGAGAGATTAGAAGACGATAACGGTTTGTTATCACACTACAGGATTTCACTGGCTTTCCCAGCGCTGAGATGTTTTACAATCTGGAAGGAACTGGCTATGAACAACCAGTTCCTTCTGCCAGAAACATTTCTCGAAGTACTTGTTCTCTTAATAAGTACTTGGTATGATGTTTACCTTTTCTGGGTATTCGGGAAATGCACATCAACTCTTTTGTCCCACAAGAAACATTTATTCAGGATGACATTTAAAGGTTTCCTCCCAGGATTTTAAGACACCTGTACTTTTCTAATCTTGGCCAGGTAACTCTGTCTCTGCGCTCATAAAGAACAGCATGTGAAAAACAGCAAAGTGTTTGTTTTTAATGTCTTGGCAGGTGGGCATTTATTATATACAGGGATATATATAATAAACAACCTTTGAACAGCAGAGCTGGAAGGGGCCTTATGGATCATAGAGTGTGCCCTTCTCAAGAGGACCCAGTGAACTCCCAGCCAATACCCCCTCAGCCAGAGACCGGTCCTCCTGATGTTTTGGACCACAACTCCCAGAATTCCAAGCCTGTATTTCCAGTGGCAAAGGACTGTGGGAGTGGTGGTCCAAAACACCTGGAGGGCCAAAGTTTGGACATGCCTGCACTAAGCTATTCTGCAGTTTGTAGTTATGTCTCTCCCTCTCCATTTCAGCTTGACTAATTCCATAGCCTTGTTGTGAAGATAACATGTGGAGAAGCAGAGTTGGCTACAACACGATGAGTTAGCTGATAGCTGTAGCAAAGACAGGATATATGTTTAACTTATACATAGATAGGTGAGTGAGCAAACTACTGTTTTATTTTGGGCACATTAGAGAATTTGGTGAAGATCTACAATAGATCTAGAAAGCCTGGTTCTGATAAAGGGTTCAGGCCTGTGGCATGTTGAGTTTTTATAAAATTTAAAACAAATATAAATTAAATATTGTGAATGACATTGGCGTACCTGTTGTTGCTAGAAGGCACTACAGGAGTGTTTGGGGTGTGGCAATGTAGGCGAGGCAATCAAACTGAGGTTCTGTGCTGCCTTGGGCAGGTGTAGGCAATCAAGCAGCCAGAAGTGTATTTAAGGAAAGGCTCTGGTGTTAGTTTGCTGAATCTGTCTTAGATTCAGTCACGCCAACTTGCTAGCTCTGTTTGAGCTGTTTGCTTGTTGCGTATTATTCTGCCTACTGTATATGCTATATACTTATTTGTTAAAGTTGAGGGCTATACTTTACTAGTAGCATACATTTAAAGTTTAAGTTACAGTTCTGGGTTCTTTCATTGTGTTGTGCAAGGGATTGTTGAGTATAAGCAGGTACAGAACTGTTTTAAGTTGTTTAAATAGAGCTATTTTATTTCATTATTTTAGTTCTCTTTACGTTGTTTATCTTTCCTCATGGGAGAAGGCCATTCACTCTAAACTCTTGTTAAGGTTGAAGTCCCCCCCCTCTTAATCAGTAACTTCAACTCATACTTCCCGACATGGCGTCCATCTCATCCCCACTTTTTATGGGATGTGCCTTCTCGTCATTGTAGCTCACGTACCATTATTGCAGGCACTGTCTGTCTTTATTTTCATTCATGGTGGTGGTGATCTGGCAGCAGCACCAGGCCTATAGTAACACCTTTCTAGGCTCAATTTCAAAAATAGGTTACAGGTGATACCTTCATAGGCCACTATTAAAAATAAAAAAGGAACATTGCAAGCTTTCTAGGCTGAGGAGGTTCTGTGCTTCTGAAGCAAAAGAGTATTTCTTGCTCTTTTTTGGGGGGTGTCAAAATTCAAAGCAGAAGCCTGTTTTACGGATCTGTTTCCTGAGACATCCCACTGCTGGAAAGAGATTGCATTACGGTAGTTGCAAAGAGTCGGCGTTTCCTTTAACATCTGGTTTGACCTTCCTCTGATAGCCCTTGTATTATAGTGTATAGAGTTTTGGAATCCGGAGGCATGGGTTCAGATTCCCACACGGTCACGGGAACTCATTGGGGGTGGCAATGGTAAACCACATGACAGATATTTCACATACTGTGAAAAACCTATTTGGGTCACCACAGGTCAGAAGCAATTTAATACCGTACCACATAAGAATCACAGCAAACAATTCCCTTTGCAGCTGTAAAGTGGGAAGAATATAGCACCAGAAAAGAAGAAAACTGCAAATCTGTTTTTGACCTCAGGAAAAAAGAGAAGGCAGTGCCCACAGATTCCAAACCTTGCACCTCCAGATCATTCCTGACCTGACCATTACTCATATCAGTTAGGGCTCCCAAAAGTCAAAACTGAACAACCTCTGGAGACGCATAGGTGGGAACTGTTGCTCCAGTGTAGCAAGCACAGAGGGAACAAACCAGTGTCCTGTGTGTTTTGATTCCATCCAAAGTTGTCTGTCCTTGACGTTCTACACTGCTGTCTTGGGGTGTGGATAATACTGTTACATGGCTTAGCCACTAGATGGCACTAGTCCTAGTTGTAGCTGGATAAAGTGGTAACTTTATCTTCCTAGTGGTGTGTCCTCTGGGGATTTTTCATAACCAGAAATGGGCAACTACTTTGTTTTTGGATTCAGGCTCCCAGAACACCCATGCCAGTGATGTAACCCAGAAGAATAAGTTTCTGATTTATTGTTGTTGTTGTTAGTTAGTTAGTTAGTTAGTTAGTTAGTCAATTTATATACCGCTCATCTGATAAAAAGTCACTCTGAGCAGTTTGCAACATCTGTTTATATCAGGAGGCCTAAATACTCATGACCAGACACCTCAATTAGTACAGGTCCTGAGCCATCTGTTGCTGTTGGCCCTTTCCAGCCCAAACACAATCTATAGTTCTAATGAGAGAAAATAAATGGGACGGGACTACCATTTGGTGCCAATTTCAAAGAATCATAGAGACCTGTCTCAGACTGCTCTTACCATTAGGGTAAGAGCAGTTAAGAGCGGTCTTAATGCTTAGCTGAAAACTTCTTCCTTGTAATTTGAATTCATTGATGCAAACCCTACCATCTGGACCAAAAGAAATCAAGATTTTTTTATATCATAACCCTTCAACTGTTAGAGAAGGCTATTATAATCACTTCTCAATTTTCTCCAGCTAAACATACTCAACTCCCTCAACTGTCCTTTAGAGGTTCCCAGAACATTTTGGGCACCCTTCTCTGGACATACTCCAGTTTAATTTAAGCCATCTTAAATGGTGTTGCCCAGAACTAGACTGAGTATTTTGGGTTAGGTCTTACCCAAGCAGAATATGGTAGTACTATTCCAACGACAACCTTTTCTAACAACATTCTGTTGCTCTCTGTTAGCACTCACTGTTCTTTATCAACAGACGAGAAGAACTTTGGCTCCCTTGTATATGCCATGCCCTACCTTCAATTTGCTGAACACAGACTCTCATGCCTAAATCACATAGCACAGCAATGTGCCTCTTAACAAAAGATGGAATGGCAGAAATGTAGCACAATGACATCTGGCACTCCTTCCACTCAAAAAAACATTCAGTTCTTCATTTAAGCTTATTTCTAAGGAGCAAAAAAATAAGAACACTTCTATTGTTGAGAACATCATCTAAGCCAACACTGAGAAAATGGCATAATTTTTTCAAGAATCCGATTGGATTGGCATGTGTCTTTGGCATCAACTAGCAGTCACTCAGTCTGAAGGACACCTCATAGACTGCTGTTGAGGGAAGTTGGGCAGGCTTTAGGCTTGTGAGGAATCTGTTTTGGGTTTTGTTAGAACATGAACATTGATCAACTGGAGCACAACGACAGAGTGACACAGATGTTGCAAAAGTGACAGGGAATCCATTCCAGGCTTTAGTTCAGTTTTCAAGGGAGCTCTCCAGGGTGCTGAACCTGTTTGGGGCATCAGGTTCAGCACCTTGCAACTTTGAACTTAAAGTCTGAAATGGATTCACTAGTCCCCTGACATTGGAGTCATCAATCTCCATGGTTTAGGTGGACATTTTCCAGAGGTGAGGGGGGCACTGGAGTTCTTTCAAGGCCCACATTGCTGCAATAGTTGCCACCGCCACGGCTACAATTTAGCTGGTCCAAGAACCACTGCTGAAATGCAAACAATGATGTCAGCTCTCGATGCTTTAGGACAGAATGTGATCCATGGCAGGTTTTTTCTTTCCTTTCTGCAGTGCTTTGTCGCCACCATGACTAATAGTTGAGATACACATCTATATAGTGATATTTCTCTTATCATTTACTCACTTCTTGTTATTTGCCATCTAGTTGATAATGACTTACAGCAAAACTTCTGTACTTAGGTCTTGCAGACTCAAGGCTGTTTTTACTGAGTTAATCTATCTCATGTTCAGCGTTTCTCTTTCCCTACTTCCTTCAACTTTTCCTAGCATCCCTGTCTCTTCTGGTGAGTTTTATCATTGGTGAGGAAGGACCACTTCCAGATACCTCTTAGGCCTATAATCTAGTTTGGCATTGAGATACTAGGCCATTTTTAGCTCCCAGTTGTGTTTATATATAAGCTGAGGATTGAACTACTCAACTGTCACTTTGCAAAAAGGATGCTCCAAAAGTGGTTGTTCAACAGGAGATCTCATCTTCCTTAACCATTATCTCTGCTGGTTAAGGGTGATTGCATCCTTAGAGGATAGGATGAAAATCCAAAATTACCTTGACAGATTAGATTGCTGGGCGAAAGCTAAAGGAATGGGTTTCAACAGAGAGAAATGTAGGGTCCTGCATCTTGGTAAAAAAAATGAATTGCACAGATATAGGATGGGAGACACCTGGCTGGAGAATAGTACATGTGAAAGGCATTTGGGAGTCTGGGGGGACCCAAATTGAACATGAATCAGCACTGTGACATGGTGGCCAAGAAAGCCAGTTTGATTCTTAGTAGCATCAACAGAAGCATAGTGTCTAGATCAAGGGAAGTGATAGTACCACTCTATTCTGCTCTGGTCAGTCCCCACCTGGAGTACTGTGTCCAGTTCTGTTTGATTGAAAATAAAACAGCCAACATTATAATGCCATTGTACAAAACGATAGTAAGGCCGCACCTGGAGTATTGTATACAATCCTGGTCACCACATCTCAGAAAAGACATAGTGGAACTGGAAAAGGTGCAGAGGAGAGCGACTAAAATGATTACTGGGCTGGGGCACCTCCCTTATGAGGAAAGGCTAAAATATTTGGGGCTCTTTAGTCTGGAAAAAAGGCGCTTGAGGGGGGATATGATTGAGGCGTAAAAAATAATGCAGAGCATGAGTAAAGTGGATAGAGGGACACTCTTCTCCCTCTCACAGAATACCAAAACTAGGTGACATCCACTCAAATTGTTTGTTGGAAGAGTGAGAACAGACAAAAGAAAATATTTTTTACTCAGCATGTTGTTAGTCTGTGGAACTCCCTGCCACAAGATGTGGTGATGGCATCTAGCCTGGATGCCTTCAAAAGTGGATTGGACAGATTCCTGGAGGAGAAGTCCATCACAGGTTACAAACCATGATGGAGATGTGTAATCTCCAGGCTTAAAATTGGGGTACTTTAAGGGCCAGATGTAGGGGAGTGGTATTAGGAGACAGATATCTAGTCAGGAAAAGTGATTTCATTTGAACATTAAAAAGAATGCCCTGACAGAGCTGTCTGGCAGTGGAATATGCTGTCACAAAGGGTGGTGGAGTCTTCTTCTTTGGAGGTTTTTAAACAGAGGCTGGATGGCCATCTGTGGGGAGTCCTGTGATGGAGGTTCCTGCATGGCAGGGGGTTGGCCTGGATGGCTCTTGAGGTCTCTTCCAACTCTATGATTCTATGATTTACACTGCCTCTGAATGTCCAACTTTGCTGATCTTTACTTTGCATGAATGTCCCTCTCATTTTCAGTTTGCCTCTGAGATGGCAAAATGTGATTCTCTCCTGAATCCACCTTTTTGCCAATCTGTAAATACCAAACCACAAATGAGAAATCTGATTCATCATTTTTTTCTACTGTACCTTCTTTTCAATTTTTTTTTTGAAATTGTAGTTCATTATCACCCAATTTTTGTCCTGTGGGCATTCATTGATGGATCAAATAATATCAAAACATTCTTTCTTTGTCCATTTTGGGCTGAATCACAAAGAGATTATGTTCCTTCTTTTGAGCCACAAAAATGCAGCAAGGCCAGTTACGAAATGATTTCCTTATCACTGAACATGCTGTTTTGCGCAACAAAACCTAAGAATGAATAGCTTACTAGGTTGCCTGGAAAAAAATTCTTCCCTTCTCAGCTCATTATACCTGAACAGAACTTTGCTTGAAGAGTTGAAGCCTCTCTCAAGGCTGTTATAAAATTGATTCTCTCTCTCTCTCTCTCTCTCTCTCTCTCACACACACACACACACACACACACACACACACCACAGAGGTGCACCATGAAGTTGAATTTCATTAGCTACATAAATGCTGATAGTTACTCCATTGACCTCCGGTAAGAGGAAAGATCTGGATTTCAGAGAATAAGCCCTAGGGGTCAAAACCTACAGCACCCACCCTTATGGATGTTTTTTTGGCAAATATGAACTTCTCCTCTCCCCTCTGCTCCAAATAAATTTGCACTACAAATAAAATTGTTGACTGGTGACATGGCAACCTCCAGATATCACCTTTTAGACCCTGTCCGGCCTAAATTACTGGAAGGGAGGTGTTGTGAGTAGACACCAGGAAAGTTTGCCAATGATGCTCTGACCGCTACTTTCTCCTGCACCCTTTGTCAGACTGCACCTTTTGTCAGACTCATGAGCCTCGTGGCGCAGTGATTAAATGCCTGTACTGCTGGAAAAACTGTGCTCACAATCTGGGGTTCAGTCCCAGGTAGCAGGCTCATTGTTGACTTAGCCTTCCATCCTTCCGAGGTCGGTAAAATGAGTACCCAGCCTGCTGGGGGGAGGGTATTGTGTAGCCTGTATAATTAAACTATAAACTGCCCAGAGACTATTTGAAATTGTATGGGGTGGTATATAAGCAGAACACTTTGCTTTTGGTGCTATCACACACCTCTATAGGGAAGGGGAGGATGATTGGCCTAAGGCCATCCAGTGAGTTTTGTAGCATAGTGGGGAAGGAACTATGGTCTCCAAACTTCAAACCCAGTGCTCCTAACTCTGCATTAAACCAGCTTTCTGTGTTTCAAGCTATAGTTCCTACAGCATAGCTGACTTCTTGCCACCCTGGTTGTGAATGACAGAAGCTGGAGTCCAACGGAGCTAGAAGATACTAAGTAAAAGAAGGCTTGTAGTAGTTCAGTGTTATAGTGACTTCATTGTAAGGCCTAAGACATTTCCTTAAAGAAAGTGTGTTTTCTTGTTCTGTAAAAGCTGGGACCAAAATGGCTGAGTGAGAATTAGGCATAGGCTTTCATTTTTGTTTTGACCCCCAAATCCTAAAATCCTTCATTCTGGAAGTTCCAGCTGCCAGGCAGACACCTAGAACAGGCTTCATCACCGTGATAGGCCAAATCTGGGCCTAGTTTCCCACTGGGAAAGGAAGCGGCCCTGATAAATTACTGCCCTTTCTAGAAGGAAAGTGGGCCAGAGCTCAGCTTATCCTGGATGCTGAGGCCTTACAGGCTAGCCTTTCTCCAAGTAAGCAGAGTTCAGCTGCATGACTTGCAGGTGGAACTCCCAGGCAGAGAATTCTGGGATTTGGTATTTATTTGTTCATGTTCATTCCATTTGTAGATAGCCCATCTAGTACCTAAGCACTACTGTGGGTGCTTAACAGTAGTTAAAAGCACAAATACCCATTGCTACCCACAAGGACATAAATCAAGAAAATCAGAAAAAAAATTAATAAGTAGAATACTGTATCCCAAAAAACAAAGAAATCTAGACAGCCAATCAAAATCAGAAACCATTTCATGGGTCCATGAGGGTATCCACTTAGGCTGCTATCCCACGGATGGAAAATCTGATCAAAGTAAAATGTGGATTTCCCCTCGGAGTGGTCACGTGCTTGAAAACGTGGTTCCTGCATCCCCACGGGTGCAGTTTAAAGAACTGCATCTTTTGTGTCCCCATGAGCGGGAACCGCAACACAGGAGAACAAAAAGGTTTTGATGCGGATTTTCCAAGTCCCCACGGACTCAATACTGGTTTAAAATCCGTATCGGAACTTAGACAAGCTTTGTACCACCTGGAGACCAGGTACTTATAAAACTTGGTGGGTCACACTTAAGTGGGTGTGGTCACATTTCCCCCCCCCCCCCCCTTTAAAGTCCCCTGGTCGTGGGGACACAATTTTATTAACCTCATCTTCAAGCAGTTTGAAGCGGTTTTTAGTGCCCATGGGATAGCAGCAAAACCCCATGACGAATGCAATGCCTAGTGAGAATATATCATCCGCATGTCTAAGGAATAACTATCCAAATATATTGGCTGAAGGCACAGTCTTGGCTTCTGCCTCTACCACTGTCTTAATGTGACTTTCCAAGCTTTACATAGCATGGAGATAGTGATTATTAACCCTCATTAACATTTACTGTACACATCCATCCCAAGTTGCTATTAAGAAGCCAGAGGTGACTGGCAAAAAAACTTGGCTACCCTGATGATGAAAATCTGAGCCTTTGCCTAAGGCTGAGTTTCCTGATGAACATTGAAGCTCTGTTGACAAAAGGGAACCTATTTAGAAGACAGGAAATGTTTCTGAGGCTAATGAAGCTTAATGAGTGACCAAATACAAGGAGTGTATTGATGAACCAATTTTGAAGTGGTAACTTGTGCTGGAAAGCAAAACATATTTGACAACTGTTTCCTCATAAAGGTTTATATATGACCTTGTAATCTTCTGGTACAGCAAAGCATTTCCTTTCCTTTGGTTTAATTTCCTTTTCACTTCTTATCATTTCCCATTACGTTATGTTATTTTGGACCACATTCCCCAGAATCCTTTAGGACATCAAGGTGGAAAATAACTCTTATAATTGTCCAGAGGAGGTTTAGAAGTTAAAAAAAGTTTTTGAGAAGCTCTATAGAACCTAAAGGATAGTGAGCCTAACCCTCCCAGGAAGCACCATAGAAGCTTAGTTCATTACCAAAATGAATTCATGCCAAAAATAGGCCCTGGTCTAGGTGAGTGAAATGCAACTGTCCTTAGGTATGGGGCTGTTGGATGAAGCTCCTAGAATATCTTACTAATGGATATTCTGCACAAAGCATGCAATGGGCAGGATGCAAAAAAAAAAAAAAAAAAAGGACAAGTCTTCTGCAGTTTTGATAGCTGTGCAGAAGAATGAATTTCAGCAGGTATAGGTGGTAGGTTTAACTAGATCCTCCTTAGCTCCATAATTCTATGAATATTCAATGGTCTGCTACAGAAGAAATATGTCATCCACAAAATATTTGACCACAAATATGAACCTCCTTGGGATTTGAATTAATATTGTGTTGTTTTCTTCTACATGAAGTTAGGTCAGAGGTAGGTCTCCAGGCCTTACGATATGTCTATAGTTCCCAACTTTGGGTCCCCAGATGTTCTTGGACAACGCCTGGAAGCCTTCACCATTAGCTATTAGAGATGGGCACGAATAAAAAAAATGGCATTTCGTTTGTCATTTGGGGGGTCCGTTTCGGTTCATTTCTGTTTTTTGTGAATTTTTGCAAAAAATTCATTTTCATTTTCGTTTGTTTCGTTACCATTTCATTACCACTTATTTCATTTTTTGTGATTGTTTTAGGATTTTAAGCAATTCACTCATATTGCAGTAACGGAAACGAAATGCACGACAAAATTTCTGGTGTTTCTGTTCGTTTCGTTTCATTTTAGAGACAAAATTCGTTTGTCGTTTCGTTACGTAACGAAACGAAAAAAACGGAAACGGAAACGAAAAATTGTTCGTTTCGTGCCCATCTCTGTTAGCTATACTGGCCAGGATTCTAAGGGTTTCATCCAAGAACATCAAGGTTGAGAACCACTGCTATATGTTATTCCCAGGAGCACTTTGACCCTCCAACAGCCTTCTCCCGTTCTTCACCAACTCCATTGCTATGTCATGGTTGCTGGGGAGGAATTTGAAGAAAAGGCTTGATCCTTCCTCTTTGCATGGAAATGAGATCCCTGAGAGGTAGAGAAAGTCATAAGTGTGTAACCCCTTGGCCACGCATCACATGTGGCACTCGAAGCCAAAGGAGGTCACATGTACCCCTGGTTTTGATGATAAAAGGTTGCCTGTGTAATAGTTCATGAAATACCTGATGGAAATGGGAATTATCTATCCTTTAGAATGACCCATTTAATCATTGGGAGGCAGGGCAAAAGGAGGTAAAATCCTGGATTAAAGCTGGTGTGTGGGAGAACATGCTGCTTACCTGGAGTGCTCTGAAAACATTGACCTACCCAACGTAACCCTGGCTACAACTCAAAACAGTGGGAGGATGGAGGTGAGCTAAACCCATCTACGAGTCTCCATTAGAGTCAACCCACTGGAACAACTGCTGAATGGTACGTCAACCTTTGTACAGATCCCATTGATTCAGGCCTTAGGGACCACACCTGTATTCAAGCTTATTCAGAAGTCAGTCCCAATTATATGGCAGTGATTGGAATGGAATGAACTGCAGGGATGAAATTAATCTGAGGGTTTTTTGTTTGTTTTTGTTCGGGGTGGGTGGGTGGGTGGGGGGAAGACTAGGAAAATGGGAACAGCCCCAGGACTATGAGTGAGATTTTATCTCTCCTTTGCCCAGTCTTGGAGTGTGGAAAAAAAAAACACCACACCATCAAAGCTTCCCTTTTGATGTCAAGAATGCTGTTTGAAAGGCCTCTCTTATGAATTCTGGTAGAGAGACAGATTTAATTGCTTCTACCCTTCCCCGCCTCCTGGTTTCCCCACGGCTGGCATTGGCCTAATAAAAACCTGTGCATGTTGATTTCGTGATATAATTTGTGTCATGCCTCATTTGGGCTGCAGAGTGATTTATGAATGCAAACTTAATTAGTTCAATAGGCCATGCCTGGGTGGGTGCACCAAAGCTCTGAGTGATGCAACATCCGCCCAGGAATGGTTTGGGACTAAACATTGCTTTCTAGTATAAGAACAGGTGCTTTGTGCAGGATGTGTTCTCTTGCTGTTGCTTCCCTACCATCATGGGCCGCAGTTCCCAGAACCCCCCAGTGAGCATGTGTACCAAGAAAGGGTGGCTCAAAAGCTTCTGCTGAATAGTTGCACTGTACCATATTTCAGTGCAGTTAGGACGGGGTGGTTTTCCTGCATTTTTGAATATTTTCTTGGGTATAAAAAAACGAAGAGGTTCTGTCAATATACAACCTATGTGGCATGAAGAAAAGAGCTGTATACTATTTTTAAAAATTGTTTAGACAAGAGAAACACTAAGACTCCTGAGTCCTGATCCTTCTGTCTATCCATTAAGACACAAAGGGTGCCAAGAAATTCTTAGCAAGTTGCAATAAATCAGCCTTTCTTGTTCTTGATCCATTATGCCCTCCCCACCCTTTTAAAAAGGTAACCAATCTGACATCATAAGTGGTTTGAATATTCTGAGCTCTAAATGCTGGTCCTCTGGTTAAAATTATGTCCAGATGGGAAATATTTTTTTCAGACTTCAACTCCCAGAATCCCACAGGAAACCAGGCTACTGGTTGTGGAATTCTGGGAGGTGTCTCAAAATGGATGACCTGCTTTTAATGTAGGCAAATCAAAACAACCCTAACTTGGAAGCCAGAAGAAAGAAAGCCCTTAGCTACTTGGTGCTGGTGGGTGGATGGGTTGCCTTGGTAGAACAAACTCTTCTGAGCCCCTTGGGGAGGCAGAGAATGGGAGCACCTGGAGAAGACCTAGTGAAGGATTTGAGGTCTGTCTTCTCTGAACTCTTGAGAGCTACATCCAAAAATAATCTCCTCCCCACATCTTTGGAGGAGAAGGGGAAGCACAGCAGAGCTTTCGTGGAGTGTTGAGGGAGAACCATGTCAACCACTGTTGTAGGTTCTTTTTTTAAGATGACCTTCCAGAGATGCAGGCTTGTGTTGCAAGACCTACTGTGAGGTTGAACTTAATTTGCACTGGTGACATGGCTTGGGTTTTTCTTTCAAGGAACATAAGAACATAACATAAGAACATGAGAAGAGCCCTGCTGGATCAGGCCAAAGGACCATCTAGTTCAGCTTCCTGTATCTCACAGTGGCCCCACCAGATGCGTCTGGGAGTGCATGAGACTAGATATCTGTCTCCTGATACCACTTCCCTGCATCTGGCCCTTGAAGTACCCTGGTTTTAAGCCTGGAGGGAACACTGTTTACCTTCCCACTTTTTATGGCAGTAACTATTTATCTACTTACATTTACATGCTTTTGAACTGCTAGATTGGCAGGAGCTGAGGTTAACAGCAGCGTGGCACCTGGGATTCGAACCACCGATCTGCCGACCTTGCAGCTGACAGTTTCAGTGCTCTAGCCCGCTGAGCCACCATGCCCCCTACTCCTCCCTTGGTGGTTGATAGCAACTCCTACTACAAAAATTCTCCGGAACTATAAACACAACTGCAATAAAAGTTGTTGTGTGACTCTGAAATGTCTGTTAACTCTGCCAGTGTTTCCCTTTTCTCTGAATTTCCATCGAGAGTCTGTGGGAGAAGGAATGGGGTGGTGATGGTTTGAATGATCTGATTCTGTTGAGGAACACATAACAAAAATGCTCTGTGTACTTTCTTCTTAATGGTCTCAAGCTACAGGAAAACCAGGTTTAGGCTGGATATCAAGAAAAACGTCTTCACTGTTAGAGCTGTGAGCTAGGTAAGAGGTTAGGTTAGTTCAGTTCTGTCAGAGTATATGCTATTTGATCAGCCAGCGGAATCAATACTTATTGAATAAATGGTTAGCCAGAGACAGAGTTTTCTTAAAACCAAACAGCTATATTACAAACTGTACAAAAATATATCAGAGCATCACAGAACTTATACAAGGTTCAACAAAGCATAGAGGGGAAAGTCACCTTAGTACATTTATACAAAATTCAACAGCATAACAGCATAACAGCATTCAGTACATATGACAGAGAAACAAAGTGGGTGCCTTACACACAGAAGGTCCAATGAAAAATGATTTACAGAAAATTGTAATACATGTGTCTGTCCAATCATAAATGACATTACCTCATAGCTATTGCAACCTCTTGCATAAGCTAAAATTCATTATGCTCATCCTTAACATTTGTACTCCATTAGAAAAAACTATACAAGTGGCACCTTGTATAAAGGAATTAATTCGTTCCAAATGAAATTATGTTAAGCAAATTTTCCTTTATACAAATTTCCCATAGCAATGCATTGAAAATGGAGTAATCTCATTTTTATGTTGTACAAATTTGCCCCATAGGTGATTCTGTTAAGCAAATTTCCCCTATCTCTGGAATTTTTATGTTGTACAGATTTTATGTTGTACAGATTTTATGTTATACAAACCCTTTGTTATACAAGGGTCCACTGTACTATGAGACCACAAAAGTGGTTTACACTTTTACAGACTCCATCTTTAAATCAATTAAATACATATCAAATATATATAGAACATCCTGTCTAATACATCTACTGTATTTCACTAACTAATATCTGACAAGTTCCCCACAGTACCTCCAGGGAGAACAGCCTGTTGATGCAGAGTATTTTATGATGTTTTCATGGTTTTAGAACTCATGAAGCACAAAGTAAGGGCAGAGGTGTATTCCTGTGTTTGTAGTTTCTAACTTTCTATTTACGATATATGTCTGTGGAGATTCTCAGTCCTCCAGGTGAGGTTATCTGGAAGCTGAGTCATGGCAACTGGACTTCTTTTCTTCAGATATCAAAATGTTTCACTGCTCATCCAAGCAGCTTCATCAGTCTGAGGAAAGTTAGTAGTGAGGCCTCCAATTTATGTATAGTTCACCTTGATTTCACACCACCCTGGTCTGAATAGGCTCATAAGTTGGACAAGGGCCTAAGGTGCGTGAAAGTTCCACCTATGCAACCTTTCCCAACACCCAGTAAATGCTGGAGTTGCGAAGTGCTTCTGATTTGTCTGGCGATTGATGAAAGGGCCGCTTGGTAAGTAGCAGACAGACTGTGTCTGATTCTCTGTCTCTGAGGAGTTTTCAATATACATGGCTTCCCTGACCCCTCTCTCGATCCTCTTTGTCTGTGTATATCCTCATCTTTGAATGAGTATCCTTTGTTCTTCAAATGGAGGTTTACTGCTGATTCTGGTCCTGAGCTGTTGCCCCTCCTATGTTGGGCCATCCTCCTGTTTAATGGCTGTTTAGTTTCTCCTGTGTAGAGGTCTGCACATTCCTCACTGCATTGGACCGCCTATGCTATATTGTTCCTCGAGCCTATTCAAGCCATTGTCCACCTAACAAACCAATTCAAGCTACTGTCCACCTATTCAGACCAGGGTCATGTGAAATCAAAGTGAACTATAAATTGGAGGACTTGCCACTAACTTTCTTCAGACGGACAAACCTGCTTGGATGAGTTGCGAAATGTTCCCCTCTCACATGAAAAGAAGTCCAGTTGCCGTGACTCAGCTTCCAGGAAACCTCACCTGGATGACTGAGAATAGAGATGGGCACGAATTTAAAAAATGGCATTTCGTTTGTCGTTTGTTGTTTGGAGGGTCCATTTCGTTTCGTTTCCATTTTTTGTGAATTTTTGCAAAAAAATCATTTTCGTTTTCATTCATTTCGTTACCATTTTGTTACTATTTATTTCATTTTTTGTGTTTTTTTCAGGATTTTAAGCAATTCACTCATATTGCAGTAACGGAAACGAAACGCATGACAATTTCCGGTGTTTCCATTCGTTTCGTTTCATTTTAGAGACAAAATTCGTTTGTCGTTTCGTTACGTAATGAAACGAAAAAACAAAAACGGAAATGAAAAATTGTTCGTTTCGTGCCCATCTCTAACTGAGAATCTTCAGAGACATGTCTCTTCACAATCATTGCTTTTAGCTTTGAATATGGTCTCTAATGTTTGTTGATAATGGTTATACATCCATTGCCTCTAACTTTGTTATATTGTCCTTCAGTGTTGTAAGCCAACTTGGGCCATTTCCAAGGAGAAAGGCGGGGTAAAAATATTTAAAACAAGTTACACAGATACATTCATCTTTCTTTATTTCTACTTTTATTTTTATTTTAGACCATGTGCTGCTGAGGGAAAAGTTTTGAACGCTTTGAAAATGCACAGAGCTATTTAATAAAGCCAGGCAAATTGAGAATTTGGTTTTATTTCTTTTAAAATGTCTCTTTACCAGCCTACAGTCAGAATTCAGCTCCAGGCCTAGTCTGGACTTCCACATGGAACAGCGATAGGCAGCGTTTTGTCCCCTGCCTCACTGCCTGCTAGCCCTGGCACCAGTCAATCCGTAGATGGATTTTGCCCTCAGAGTCACATGCTGTTAGATCTGTTCCTGTAGTCCCTGGAACATTATTGACTGCAAACCAGCAAGGTCAGATTTGGGGGAATTTTTCTGCTCATTTCCTCCTGAATGGCTCAATTAAGGCTATGTTGGCTCTCGGTCAAATATGAGATTTGTGAGACAGACGCAAACATATGGGCGGATTGCAACAACAACAACAAAAAAAAGACAGGGAAATGCAGACTTCATCTCAGTCTTTTTACCCTCCATTTGATATCAATAAGAACCCACAGTAATCAAACGTGGCACTCTTACCTAATCTTTGTATTTTGAATCTTGGGAAGGAAGCACACTAACAGTTTTAGGGCAAGCCACAAAAATGGTCATAAAGCTTAAACGTTGCAATGGATTAGTGCAACTGGACCAACACCTCCCACCACTCCCCAGAGGATAAGTATAGAGGAGGGAAATGCCCTTTGTGGTCTGTAAACCTATATCAGGATTTTTTTTTTAAAAAAAATCCCTGTTTTCAATTTTCAGATTTTTGTGGTACAATTTACTGCACTATCCATGCCCAGGAAGGACAGATCCTTAAGGCTGGGGAAACCTTAAGGTTTGCAGCAATGCCATTTATAATGGGAGTGGATCTAATGCAGTGATGGTGAACCTTTTAGAGACTGAGTGCCCAAACTGCGATTCAAAACCCACTTATTTTTCATAAAGTGCCAATACAGCAGTTTAACCTGAATACAATGGCACCCCAGGTTACAAAAGCTTCGGGTGCTACTCTTCGGGAAAGGGAGGATCGAAGAGCAGGCTTTTTAAAAAAAATTTCCCACGGCCACAGCACCCTCGCTGTGGCTGTGGGAAATTCAAAAACCTACTCTTTGATCCTCCCTTTCCCGAAGAGTAGCATCCCATCCCCCTCTCTGCCCTGGGCAGAGAGGGTGCTACATTGTCGGGAAAGCCAGGAGGAATGGCAGTGGCTTGTGGGCTTGTGTCTAGTCCCCGTTTTGGGGGCATTCTAAAAGTGACGTGGCTGGATAGTAAACTGGGGCTACGAAGGAGCCCACAAACCGCTGCCTCCCCTTTGCCTGGCTCTCTTCACGGAGCCATTTTGGCACTCTTGAAATGGCTCTGTGCAGAGAGCGGCGTGGCTGGAGAGTAAACTGGGGCTACAGACGAGTCCACAAGCCGCTGCCTCTCCTTCGCCCGGCTTTCTGCACGGAGCACAGTGGCGTGCTCTGAGCGGAGGGGGAAGTGCCATGGCTGTGAGGGGACAATGTTGCGTGCCTGCAGAAAGTGCTCTGCATGCCACCTTTGGCACCTGTACCATAGATTCCCCAACACTGGTCTAATACATCCCAAAGAGAATATTGAGTAAGTGTCAGGGGAAGGAAAATAGATTAGAATGCCTGTCTTGAACAAAATTTAATGGATTAGAATGCCTGTCTTGAACAAAATTTAATTGCCATCTTCAGTTTATCAGTTTGACCCTTACAGCTTCTTCCAATGAATGCTAGGAAATATAAGACACAGCAACATGTTCCAGGGCTCCTTTGCAAAGCTAATAGGCAATATGAAAAAAGAGGTATAGTTTGCATTCTTCTTCTTGGTTTATTATGATGTTTTATGTCTGATTTTATACTTGATATTCTGTTTGTTGTATTTATCTTAAGACTTAAAGCTTTGTAAACTCTTCTTCTTCTTCTTCTTCTTCTTCACGTTTGTCCCACTTGTTGGAGGGTCCACTATTCTGGTGTTTGTCATCCACTTGGGCCAGTCATGGGCTCGATCTTGGCGAACCGGGGACAACTTCATGTTGTTTTCAATTGTGTTCATTCAGCACTGTTTTGGATGTCCCTTCGGTTGGGATCCGCTGACTTCCAGGGCACGACCCTTTTTGGCCAGAGTCTCCTCATCGGCATGCTGGATGTGTCCAAACAACATAGTTGGGCTTCTCACATCTTGTCAGCGATTGGTATGGCGCCATATTTTGCTTGAATGTCATCGTTGCGCACATGATCCTTTTGCGTGAGGCCGGAGGTCTATCGCAGCGTCTTTGTCTCCATGACATGAAGGTGACGGTTGACTTCTTTAGTCGCCGGCCAACATTCTGCACCATAGAGGGCAACAGGTCGTATGATGGTGCGATAGATCTTTGACTTTAAACGGTCGTTGATCCTTTTGTCACACATGATACTTGATGTCCTATGTTCTTTTAGCCAGGCACTGTTGATCCTTGCTCATATGGACTGTCCTTTGCAAATCCTCTCTTGGCTGCTGTTCAATCAATCATTTATTGATTTGCATTAGCCATGGCCTTAGCAAAAAAAGGATAACATTTACATAGATATAAAATCAGCTGCTGTTCTGAACCCACCCTCCATCTCCGAGCCCAGTAATAAATGGGGGAAGGTGCTCTAGAATTATTCTGCTCTTTGTTTAATGTGGGAGGACATTGTAACCCTTTCCATGATACTTTAGCCTTTTGATTGCCACCCAGTCTGAATCTGAAGGCAGGGGCCAAGGAGTTCTGTTTTGCAGCTCGCACCTGGGTGGCTTCCGTTCAGAAGCCTCTCAAGTTCATCTGGGAGTAACGTTGTTTGGCTCCCAGGCCACGTTACGTAGGGTAGAAAAAGAGTTCCTCACCCAAGGGGTGAGGCAAGCATTGGTATTCATCTGTTGAAAACTTCATACTCCTCCACCCATATTTGGCAATGGGTTTAACTCCAACAGCTCTTTTAACTCTGAAAAGGTGCATGGGATAGTCAGTCCAACTTCCGAAATGCTATTCCCATTTTGAAGGACCAAAATCTGTTGCTATTACTGGTCTCTAAGTATCAACCACTTATCTTGTTCATAGTGGGGTTGTTCAGAGTGGGAGGTTTAAATACAGTGGTACCTTGTATAAAGGAATTAATTCGTTCCAAATGAAATGATGTTAAACAATTTTTCCTTTATACAAATTTCCCATAGGAATGCATTGAAAACAGAATAATCCCTAATTGCAACCATTTTTATGTTGTACGGATATGCCCCATAGACAATTCTGTTAAGCAAATATCCCCCATCTCTGGAATGTTTTATGTTGTATAGATTTTATGTCATACAAGCCTTTGTTATACAGAGATCCACTGTATATCATTTTTAACACCCCGTTGCATTTTCTGTCTTGCTAGCCCTCCCAAGTTCCTTTTGAAAATAAGATATAAATCTTTTTGAAAGATACAAATAAAATATGGTGATATTTTGTTGACACCTATGGACAATTTCCTATGGCTTCAGAACTCAGAAGGTTTATGATATAGGACGTTGTTTTAGAAGAAAGAAGCCGTGTTAGTCTAGCCAAAGACAAAATGAATGAATGCATGCATGCATGCATGAATGAATAAATAAATAAAAAGCATTGCAGCACCTTAAAAACATAAGAACATAAGAAGAGCCATGCTGGATCAGGCCAAAGGCCCATCTAGTCCAGCTTCCTGTATCTCACAGTGGCCCCACCAGATGCGTCTGGGAGTGCACAAGAGTAGATATCTGTCTCTTGATACCACTCCCCTGTATCTGGCCCTTGAAGTACCCTGGTTTTAAGCCTGGTGATTACACATCTCCCTCATGGTTGGTAACCTGTGATGGACTTTTCCTCCAGGAATCTGTCCAATCCCCTTTTGAAGGCATCCAGGCCAGATGCCATCACCACATACTTTGGCAGGGAGTTCCACAGACTAACAATGCACGGGGGGGGGGGATATTTTCTTTTGTCTGTTCTTACTCTCCCAGCCCTCAATTTGAGTGTATGTCCCCTAGTTCTGGTATTTTGTGTGAGAGAGAAGAGCGTCCCTCTATCCACTCATGCCCTGCATTATTTTGTACGTCACAATCATATCCCCCCTCAGGTGCCCTTTTTCCAGACTAAAGAGCCCCAAATGTTTTAGCCTTTCCTCATAAGGGAGGTGCCCCAGCCCAGTAATCATTTTAGTCGCTCTCTTCTGCACCTTTTCCAGTTCCACCATGTCTTTTTTGAGATGTGGTGACCAGAATTGTACACAATACTCCAGGTGCAGCCTTACTATTGTCTTGCATAATGGCATTATAGTGTTGGCTGTTTTATTTTCAATCCCCTCTTTGACAATCCCTAACATGGACTGACAGACTGCTATACTGTATTTTAATGTGAGCTTTTGCTGCCAAGCCATGTCCTCAGACATTAGAGCAGGACTCAGATGCACAGAGAGTATAAATGAGGTGTTTTTCAAGCCAGCTATGTACATTATTTGTGAAATCTAGTACTTTGTAGAGGATACTGCTGTGTCTAGGCATATTTCCAAATAATCGAGTTTCAGAGCAGAGAGACAGACTCCTAGTTCCCTCAGCTCCTTGCCCTTTGAAGATGCCAGCCACAGAGTCTGGCGAAATGTCAGGAAGAAAACTTCCAGAACACAGTCAAACAGCCCGAGAAACTCACAACAACTATCAGATCCTGGCCATGAAAGCCTTCGAGAATACAGTTAGGTTTTGCTCCCTATGTACCTGAGAAAAAGATATTGTTTTAAAAACTTGCAAGTGGAAAGGTAGGATTTTTGCAGAACACCTCCTTGACAACTGGCATAGTTTTGTCTTTATTTCCACACATCAATTGAAACAAGCCGAAAATCTGAGGACAAGACATTTTTATTTCAACGGGTGGGATATAGCAGGCATCCTTTTTCATCAACAGTGAAGTACAACAATAAACACATAAATATTTTTAGCATTCTTGACAGGATCCCTTTATGGAAATAAAACCAACTATACTCCATTTTTTTAAAAAAGCAAAAGCAAAATCAAATACTATTTTTAGAAACAAATTAATTTGTGAGACAAAAGTGAACCATGAGATAGGAGGTTCGTTCACAGCAAATGTCATCAGTAAAATCTGCCTTCGCACAGTTTAAGCAATGCATCTAACAGTAAATACGTGAGGACTCACAGTGACAGAGCTTTACATACACAAGAAGTATGTCTGTACGAATAAGCACAGACACTTGCACATATTTGGATTGTTTTAAACAGGAACCTGGAATTTCTATATCATGTAAATATTGTGTAAATGTGCTTGACAATTGCTGATGAGTACATCTATATTACTGACCAATGTTGACTTCCATTGTTTCTGCTCTAAAGAATCCTGGAAAAGACTGACCATAATGAATGCAGAGATTTCGCTTAGGGGGTGTTTTTATATGAACACACATTTTCTTCTGCAAAATTACAGCTCCCACAGTTCAATCACTGATGCAGTAACTGTTAACCCTGTATTCATACATTATGCAGAAACGGTCTTACACCAGAACAAAAAGAAATGGCTATAATAAGGCTAAAGAAGGTGCAGATCTAACAACATCTGAAAAAAATATATTATTAGATGACTCAAATCAGTGGATATGGGGGTCCTACTGTATCTTTATTTCCACTGGGAACAGAGAAAAGTACATCAGATACTTATAGTGAACAGGCCCCACTATGAGCATCTCAACAGAAACATACACACCATATTCTGCTTAACAAATTTTTAGACTGTCTTGTGAGGTTTTGGTTGCTAGTACAAATATATTCTGACAATCCCCAGCAAGGAAAAAGCCACCACAAGGAAACTGATGAAGCCATGTCTGACATGAATGGAGTAAAAGTTGCTTCAAATCAGCTCTTCTCAAGCTTTTGTCCACGCTCAGCGTTCTGAGTCTCTCACCCAACTGCAAATGGGAAGATTCTGCAAGATGGAAGATTCAGTACAGATGTTATCGACACTGTACAGGGTAGATATTCCTATTGTGGAAATTGGATGTCTGATAACATCTGTTACAGCCCAAGATTGAAAATGACTCATTTACGGGACATTCCTGTTAGGGTACCCAAGAATAATGTAAGCTGTGCTGAACTTCCTTAGGGTAAATGCTTCGTTTACCCAGACATATGGAATCCACTCATCACGGTTGCTGTTTGCATTCCTGTCCCATGTGTCAAGAAGGGGCCCTAGTTGAGCTCAATGGCTCCCCAACCTTGGGCCTCCAGATGCTCTGGGACTAAACCACACAGAAGCCTTCACCATTAGCTGTGCTGGCTAGGTTTTCTGGGAGTTGCAATCCAAGAACACCTGGGGAACCTAAGCTTGGCAACCGTTGGTTTTGACCAGTGGTTCTCACCCTTTGGTTCCCGAGATGTTCCTGGACTGCAACGCCCAGAAATCTTCGTCTCCAGCTGAGCTGGCCAGGATTTCTGGGAGTTGCAGTCCAGGAACATCTGGGGACCCACAGGTTGAGAACCACTGGTTTAGATGATGGAATGATGAAGGTCCCTTGGTTTGGTTGTCCTACTAGATTGTGGATCCCTGGCCTGGCAAATATCACCGTCTAAGGCCCAGGAGAGCCCTTACTGCCTAGAACAGAAGAGATGCCAGATGGTTTCATAGGTTGAATACTACAAAGGTTATTTCCATACACTTCAGATCTCATGTAAACCAGAGTGATACTATTGGGTCACAAATGGCCTGCAGAGAAGAACTGTGGTACAACCAAGAGCACTGCCCCTTTAATGCAGTTTCTAAATATCATCACAGCGGTAAAAAGTTTAATGGGCGCCTAGGGTTTCTACTGATCTAATCAGACCAGTCAATACATAATTCTGTTGCCAGGGAACATGACTGTGCATTTTATGAAGATATTTTTCATGGGCGTGAATCACTCAGTGCAAAAGAAAGGGTTTTGTTTGTGGTTTTGTGTCTCTTTCTTGGTGTGTTAATTCAAGCTATTTGGTTGTTTGGACATGGTGGCACCGGTTAGGTGTAGAACACTTGAATCTGAAAGCAACCAAGGATTTCTCTGTTTTCAGGAGGGGCATTATGCTGCAGAAGATTGTACATGCTCCTGCTTCCAATGCCACCTCAAAAACTAGAATTTATATTTTTGGGAACCTAGCCCCCTGCCAAACAATATTTTTTTAAAAAGGTTAGATGTTTCCTCTGCACTTGCGTGCTAGTTGTGTCTGACCCAAGGGGCGGTGCTCATCTCCGTTTTTAAGCAAAAGAGCCAGTGTTGCGCAAGTCCGTGGCCAGGTGGCTGGCACGGCTAAACACATTTCTGCACACATAACACTGGTTTACCCTCCTTTATCTACTTGCATTTTACATGCTTTCAAACTGCTAGGTTAGCAGGAGCTGGGGTTGACAGCAGGAGCTCACTCCACTTTGTGGCACCCCGGGATCTGAACCGACTTGCCGACTTTGCAACTAAGATTTTCAGCATTCTAGCCTGCAAAGCCACCGCACCCCTCTAAACAATGTTTACAAAAGCCTAAATGGGAATACCATACAGACTCTGTCCCACTGCATAAACTGAAACAGAGTCACGTTTCTCTGAAATCTGCAATGGAATCCAGCACTCCAAAGTGGGAAAGTGCACAGACAAGTGGATTTGTTAGTAAAAATAATATTGAAATTATTGTGCTAGATACTTTCTTTACAAAACCGGTGTCTTGGGCAAAAAAGGCATATATTAATTAAGTAACCACAAAAATCTGTATGTGTTCTCATGGAGAGGAAAGTACTCAGAGTTCAGGCTTAGCCAAACGTGTGATAGGAAATGGCAAACCAAGAGTAACCCAGACAGCTTGCCTAGATTACTCCTTGATGTTCAGTATCAAGTGGGATGCTTTAAGCCTCTACACCAGTGGTTCTCAACCTGTTCCTGAATCACTCACTATTCTGGAAGGAGTGTCTGGGAGTTGCAGTCCAGAAACATCTGGGGACCCACAGGTTGAGAACCACTTCTCCACACCATTCTCCATTTATGGCCCTCTGACTGTGAAATACACAAAGGTATGCCAACAGGATGTGGCGATGGCATCTGGCCTGGATGCCTTCAAAAGGGGATTGGACAGATTCCTGGAGGAAAAGTCCATCACAGGTTAAAAACCATGATGGAGATGTGTCATCTCCAGGCTTAAAACCGGGGTGCCTCAAGGGCCAGATTCAGGGGAGTGGTATCAGGAGACAGAGATCTAGTCTCGTGCACTCCCAGATGTATTTGGTGATGTCACTGTGAGCTACAGGACTCTGGGCTAGATGGGCCTTTGGCCTGATCCAGCATGGCTCTATTTATGTTCTTATGTGCTCAGCACTTGCTAAAAAACAGCCATGCCAATTGCTTTATGTTTGGGTGACAAAGGGTTAAGTCATGAAAAAGGGAATTAGCTTCTTGGATTTTCCCTTGCTTGATGTCACATAGTGAATGCGTAGAGTGCATTTTGACAGAATAGCACTTTAGACACCTAACTTGTCACTGGACCATAAGTGCATTTGGTCTGACTGTGCCTTTACCTTCAGTGTCCAAGGCACTATGTTTTGCTGTCTATCATGATTTTCAGAAGGCTTTTGATATAGTCCCTCACCAAAGTCTACTGAGCTAATTGCACAGTCAGGGGGGTAAGAGGGCTGAAGCACATGACCTGATGGGGGAAGGAGGCAATGGGTTGGCCACTGGGAGGAACATACTGTGGTCACAGAGAGACTTTTTGGCTTGACCCTGTATAGCCATTCCTAGACACAAGAGTCTTCAGGAAACACCTCCCTACCAAACCTGACATGAAATTATTTTATAGACAAAATTTTGAAAACTATTCCACAGCAATTATTACACATCATGAAAACAAGGACTGGGTAACTTGCCCTTTAGTCTAGAAGGGGGAAAAGGAACTCCTCTGTGCCTGTGCGTAGACAGAAATGTTCACAACAATTGGACACAGCAGCTTTATTATACATTTTGACCTCTGCAATGTGCATATACATACATATATTTATCCAATATAATTCATTAGTACCATTTCTTTGGGTCTTCGTAAGAGTTCAAGGACAAAGCCATTGCACTCAAAAGGATAGATTGGTCAGCTACACATTTACATAAACACTGTACAATTATACTTCATTGAGCAGAACACCTTACACAGCCGCCAGGCCTCTGAGGAATAACACATTGTCTGTTTTTGAAATCCCATAGAGGACTTGGAAAAGCAGATTGATGGAACATAATGAAGAAAGCCAGGACAAAGTACCAGCAGGAGTGTCACTGTGGCATTTTGATGTTCAAAATCTCATTTGCCTCCAGCTTTTGGTCTTACTGGGCTTAGTGTCTCTGGGGACTTACATTCAATCCATCCCGTGAGCATTCCCTCAGTTACTTTTTGAGCAGTCCAAGCTTCCGCAGGGCTTCTCTCCGAGCTTCTTCTGTTGACCCACGGCCAGAGAACTGTACCGTTATCCCCTGGGGCCTAAATCCAGGAGGCCGAGGCAAGGAGCCCGATCTCTTCCTTACGTCCAGACTGAAATCTGGCTGTCGGTGGTCGTAAAAGCTTTTGGGAGCGCTCTGCTGAGCAGGCTTACCGTCCACAACCTCAACGCCCGGTCTGAACGTCACCGTTTTGCTGATGCTAGGGAAGGGACCGGATTCTCTTTTCAAGAGTTCGTGGATGTTGCGGTACCCGTTTGAAACAACCAGCGCACCTTCTGCTTTCTCATCTTTGGAAGCGGGGATATTTAAGGAATGGTCCAGTTGGGCATGGCCAAGGCTCTCTTCCACTAGGCCGAGCCTACTCAAGGCTTCATGCCTCACCTGCTCGGAAGGCAAATCTCGTAATGAGGAGCTCCTGTTATGACCCAACAGCTGGTGCTTCTGAAGTCTCTCTTCCAGTTCGCTTACGGGAAAGGGTGAGCCGTTGACGTTGGCCAACACCCGAGCCTTGCGCTCTTGGACGCTGACCGCCGCCTGAGAAATGGTTTTGCTGAACTCCTTCTCGCCAACGTTAGTGATGCTGATGTTGCTTGGAAACCTTTGGGGCTTAGGGGCCGTCGGGGGTGCTGGAGATGGCTTGAAGGCCGTCAAATACTCGCTGTTGCGCCGTGGCGAAGAAGCAGGGGTACTCCTTCTTTCCGTGGACTTCGTTTCTGTCGGAGAACCCAGAGAGAACGAGCTACCCTCGGCCTGCTTCTCAGATATCTTCTGAGCGATCACAAGCGGAGTGGGGATGGAGCGAAGCAGTTTCGGGTGCTGCACGGGGGGTGGAGCAGAAAATGCCTCATAGATGGGCAACGGAGGTGCAGATGGTTGTACAGGTTGAGGGGAAGCAGCCCTGGTGTGGACACCTTCATCAGGGGGCTCAGTATGTTCTTGTTTTGGTTTATCCATTTTCCAGGTCTCTTCTAGGGCTAGAATTGAGAGAGAGAGAGAGAGAGAGAGAGAGAGAGAGAGGTGATCTCAGGTTAATGACATTCATGACGGCTAGAGCTGTTCAGCAGTGGAATATGCTGCCACAGAGGCGGTGGAGTCTCCTTCTTTGGAGTTTTTTTAAGCAGAGGCTGGATGGGGTTCCTGCATGGTAGGGAGTTGGACTAGATGGCCATTGAGGTCTCTTCCAACTCTATAATTCTATGATTCTATGATTGCTACCTGGGGAACTTAAAAACTCACAAGAGCTTCCTTAAAATTTACAACATGTTTTTATCCTCCTCTAACAGTGGCAAGAGAGCTGACCCTGTGAGTCTCTCTGGGCAAGGAGTTCCCCAATGTTGGTGCCACTACTGATAAGGACATGGTTCTGATGGGCTCCCAATATAGCTTCAAGAAATAATGGGATTGAGAGGGGACAGCCTCCACTGTGGGTCTTTCCACTCAAGGAGGTTCAGATCAACAAAGATATTGCCCCCAGCATCTGCCTAGGCTGCTCACCTGCATGTTACTACCCACACTGCTGATCAGTGATGCTGGCCAACAAACACCCGAGCTTTCTGCTGGTGGAGGTGTCCTGCCACTTGAGAGACTGTGCAGCTCAAGACACTTCCACCAATGTCCATAATATTAATATTAGATCATATTGTTATGAATCATGCTTGTAGTGGTCTGTAGGCATGGGACTTTTTGAATTCATGGACTACAGCCCCGGCATTTGCAAGGGATAACAGGTGTGAGCCTCGTGGCGCAGTGGTTAAATGCCTGTACTGCAGGTAAAACTGTGCTCACGACCTGGGGTTCAATCCCAGGTAGCAGGCTCAAGGTCCACTCAGCCTTCCATCCTTCCGAGGTCGGTAAAATGAGTACCTAGCCTTCTGGAGGGGGCAATGTGTAGCCTGCATAACTAAACTGTAAAACCGCCCAGAGGCTACTTGAAGTGGTATGGGGCACTATATAAGCAGAACACTTTGCTTTCAACTCTCAGCATATGAAGCTTCTCTCTCTCTCTCTCTCTCTCTCTCTCTCAAAAAAAAAGCAACCCAATACCAGACCCATTATCCCCTGTAACTGCCCAAAATGTAATACCGACTCCCAACTCTTGTCTTCTCCATAGGACAGAAGTGGCTGCCAGCATTTGAGTTCGTTAGCTTAAGAGCTAGAAGACACTTATTAGGACTTTCATTTCTTGAATAAATCTCCTGGCTTAGTGAGTCAGAATCTCAAAAAATTATGGAAATGCCTCAAAGATATTTCTACACCTCTGAAAGCCAACCTCAACAAGTTGGAGGGTGAAAAAAATTACCTCTCTCTTCTATGTTTATTCAACAATATTGTTAATCATCATCATCATCATCATCATCATCATCATCATCATAGAACTGCAGAGCTGGAGGGGACCCTACAGATCACTGAGTCCAGCCAAGATGACCCAGTGGGGAATCGAACACCCAATATTTGGCGCTGCAGCCAGATACCTAAACTACTGCGATAATCCAGCAGTTCATCAATGCTGTATGTTCTCTATGCATGTTTGCTGGTTTTCTCTATTTGGCTCATCAAGCCCACACTGACCGGACACTAACAAAATCAACAAAGATTTACCTGTTGTTTTGCTAGGAACACTCTCTTGAGTGGTGCTCTTTGGTGACGGTTGGACCAAATCTATGATGTCTTCAGACTCTGAGAGGCTGGACATGTTGTCTTCCACCGATCTCGGAGAATGGCAGTGGATGCCGCTGTCATAGAGAGCTTGCTCCTCCAAGTCTTCTTCCAGAGAATCAATGGTTTCTTCAAAGAAGAGCAGGACATCTTTCTCCTCGTGAGTCAGATATTTCAGAGCCTCGTCCTCCTCCTAAAAACAGAACACCACCTTAAAATAAGGATTGAAAATGAACAAGAAGGCAAACCTTCTGGGTGCTTGTAGAGTGCAAGGTCTGGTCAACTCTCAAAAACAACAAAATAAACAAACACGGCACCCGTTTCCAGGAGACTTGGTTTCTTCAAACAAAGAAAGAATTATTTTCAACCTCAAATGATTCTGAACACGATTATCTCTGGGCGAGTGTCTCTGTGAAGAGATTTGGAGCCAAAAAGTCTGTCTGTCTATTTTAATTTGTACAGTGGACCCTTGTATAACAAGCAGCTTGTATAACATAAAATCTGTACAACATAAAAATTCCAGAGATAGGGGAAATTTGCTTAACATAATCACCTATAGGGAGAATCTGTACAACATAAAAATGGGATTACTCAGTTTTCAATGCATTCCTATGGGAATTTGTATAAAGGAAAAGCTGCTTAACATAATTTCATTTGGAACTAATTAATTCCTTTATACAAGGTACCACTATATCTTCCCATACTGCAACCATACTGCAAAGCACTCTCTGGGCAGTTCAGTGCATCAGCATACAAACCAGGGTGAATAAAAAACAACAATTTTTAAAAATTCAGCCAGCCAAATGTTTCTGGGACCCAACAAACAGATCATGAAGGCTTTACTGTCTTCTTGGTCTCCTTGTACATTTTGAAAGGCCTCATTCAGTCATTTGGACAATTAAATACAACTTGGCCTCCATTAAATTCACAGAATCACAGGATCATAAAACAGTGAAGTTGGAAGGGGCCTACAAAGCCATCAGGTCCAACACACACACACACACACACACACACACACACACACGCACGCACGCACGCACGCACGCACGTTTCATGAGGGAATACAACTCAAATTTGGCTAGCCGTTCCAACATTTAGGCTGAGTAACCTGTCTTATGTAGTCAAAGCAGCAGTATCCAAGCAGAAGAGGGTGAATATCAGCAGGTTTGTGGTGTATTGAACCACAAACTAGGGGGTATTGTACTGGCACTAGGAAGACCCACATTCAAGTTCCCACAGCGCCACGAAACTCCCTGGCTGAGCTCCAACCAGCCATTTTGTCTCAACCTGATCTCCCTCAAGGAACTGTCCTGATGATAAATTAAGGAGGACCACCATGTTCTCTGCTTTGAGCTCTCTTGAGAACATGTGTGCTACAAGTGTAAACAATCAATGAAACAGACCCGAAGAAGAAGAAAAGCCCAAACGGAGAAGCCACGAAGGAAAAGCTCAGTGAAGCTTAAGCATGCAGAGTGGTTACAGAGGTCTTGCTCGTCTTTGTGGCAGAGGAGAGGATGGGATTAAGGAGAGGGCTTGTAAGAAGGAACACTTTGTATCGCAGCACATATTTAAAGATCCAACTTGTCCTTTTTTAAAAAAAGAATCCCAAGATACTAGCTTTCATTATTAATTCGACACATCCATTGCAATGTTCATGAATCTGCTTCAACAGATGTTCCTCATATTTTAGTGTGATGAAAGGGGAGAAAAAGTCTCTTCTCTATCATCATCATGTCCTCAATTTTATAATTCTTTTACTAGCTCCGCATTCTGCTTAGGCTGCTTTTACACGACCCCTAAAATCCGAGGCAAAGGGCTCCCAAATGCGGAGCTTAAAATTGTTTTCCCACCAGCTGCGGACTTTAAACCAAATAAAGTACGCCCACGCCCACCTAACCGTGCCCCAACGCACTTTAAAAGTACCTGGTCTCCGGAGGTAAAAAAATCTTCAGATGCGGATTGTAAAGCTGTGGATGCCGGGCTCTCCTCAGCAGACAGAGGTGAGCGGAGGTGGGCCTGCATTCTTTTCTCCCTTTTTTCTCCCTCCCCTCGCTGCAGACAGGAGCAATGGAGGTCGGAAGGGTGGGAACACGGGAAGAGGAACAACACCCCACGATCTCTGGTCCGAATTTAATTTGCCAGCAGATTTTAGAGGTCGTGTAAAAGCGCCCTTAGTTATCTTCTGTTCCTAAGTTATACCACCACCCCAGCCATATAGTAGCCTATAGCTTCAGAGGAAATGCTATAGTGGGGAGGTGGACACCTCGCTCCTCTCTAGATGTCTCTCTTGAGATGGGACACAAATCCTAAGATGCTATTTGATGCAACCTAAAGTGGGATTTCCAGCCAACCATCTACCTCACAAGCTGTCTGCATGCTGCTCAGGAATGCTTGCATGGCATGTACTCCAACAACCATGTCTAGGAGTTTTTGAAACTTCCTGAGGACAATGGGATATGTTGCCACTGAAAGCTTGATTTTTTCCAACTGGGAGTTGAGTTGTGGCAAATGGATTTTTCTTGTGGGGTTGAAACAAGACTGAAGAAGCTACTTGAATGAGCAGTGAAACGGTTCAGTCTCTCAAGAAAAGAAGTTCAGTTGCCATGACTCAACTCCCAGATAGCCCCACCTGGATACAGTAACTGACAATCTCCACAGAGTTCATTTTTCTAGTTTTCTAATAAACGTATCACCTGCTTCTACATTTCTATTGTTTTATTTGGAACAATAGCCTGTTTCGGATTTCTTGCTCAATCATGACTGATAGGATATATTGAACTCATGGACTAAAGCCAATGTTAATCCAGCCTAAAAGAGACCCACTGCAGTTAACGGACATTCAGTTAGCTATGCCTCATTTATTTTCCAACAAGGATGTTCTGGTACTATAATTGGATTTAGACCCATCTTCTCCTGCTCTCAGCACTCCATGTGTATTCTTTACCATGCTACTAACTTCATAGCCCTTCTGAATGCAAAAAGAAAAAGAGATACTTTCCTTAATATACTTTAGAAGTTCCATTTCTGTAAACTTGATGGCCCTAAAAGCCATTCTGATCAGGGTTGCAGAGCTGTGTGCCTCGACCATTAATTGCTTCCGCTGTGTTTCCCCCAAAATGAGATCAATGTAACCATTATCCCAAAGATTTTCTTTAGCCTGTAGGATTACTTGCTAACCAACCGGGGTAAATGGTTGATATTTCTTCAGGGGCTGCTAATAACTGGTGATGCTTACTTAATGGCTAATCTAGCTACACAGTGAAGTCTAAAACTAAATATTATTGCTTGCAAGTGCACTTACTAGAGAGGAAAAGAAAAAAAGAGAGAGAGTTGTTATCATTTTGAGGAAGAGCCTTCAGAGTAATGAAGGCTTTTATATTATTATTGTTACTTTTTATAGTTCTGATAACAGAGTGTGTGGTTGTGCAGCCTCCTTTAAGGCCTTCTTTGATAGTAATAATATTTGCAACCTTTAAATGGGTTGCCATCTTAATGTCTCAGGGAAGAGAAGATAATTGCTTCGCTATAAAATAACAGAATCTGGAGGAGAAGTGACCGCAGATGGTTAAAGGTCTGGAAGCAATGTCTTATAAGGAGCGGCTTGGGGAGCTGGGAATGTTTAGTCTTACAAAAAGAAGGCTGAGAGGGGACTTGATAACCATGTTTAAATATTTGAAAGGATGTCATATCAAACAAGGGATGGGTTTGTTTTGCATGGCTTCAGATACTAGGACTGGGAGCAATGGTTTCAAACTGCAGGAAAAGAGATTTCATCTGAACACTAGGGAAAAATTCCTGATGGTTAGAGGTGTCCGGCAGTGGAATATGCTGCCACAAAGAGTAGTGGAGTCTCCTTTTTGGGGGGTTTTTAAGCAGAGGCTGGAAGGCCGTCTGTCAGGAGTACTTTGATGGGGGATGCTGCATGGCAGGGGGTTGGAATGGATGGCCCTTGAGGTCTCTTCCAACTCTATGATTCTGTGATTCTATGACAGAAAGTTTCATATATCTCATATTCAATTGGATTTAGAATTTTTTAAATAGAAAAACAGAAGAATCAGACTGTGTCACCTTGGCCAAACTCCAAAGTTTCAGAATGACACCAGAAGGAGGGGTTAGTAAACTAATTCTAAGTGCTTGCGTGTTCTGTGGGGTCAAGTTGGGACAGATGTACAGTGACCCTAAGAAGGTTTTCAAGGTAAGTGAGATATTTAAGTAGTGGCTTTACTGGTTCCAGTGAGTTTCCCCAGCTGGGTGGGGGGGATTTGAACCTTCTTCTCTGGAGTCCTAGTTCGTCACTCTATCCCCTACACATCATTGGGGATGATGTCAGTTCCATTGGTCTGTCGCAATGGAACTGACAGACCAAGGCATAATTTGTAACAAATAGTAGCAGCAATTATACTTACTATCCTCCACTCATCCAGCTAAGAAAATTAAAGTACTACAACATCTGTGTGTTATGTGCCATGGAGTTCTTTGTGAGCCTCATTGGGTTTCTGAAGAATGTGCGATATTCGTGAAGTTGTTTATCCTTATTACCTTCACTGAGTTTTCATGGCCAACCTTGCATTTGAACCCTCGTATCCTGATTTCTAGACTGACATTTTGCCCGCTACATAACACTGGCTCTCTAAATTCAAAGCATATGGTCTTCTTTTTCAGTATGTTCTAAATTTAAGTGGAAAGAGACAATGTTTTTATGATTGGTCTATACCAGGGGTGTCCAAACTTTTTGCAAGGAGGGCCAGATTTGGTGAAGTGAAAATGTGTGTGTGGGGGGCGACCATTCAGCTGCATTTGGCCCCCGGGCAAGAATTTGGACAAATCTATAACATGCAAGGAGGCGGGGAGGATGCTGCAGCAACGGGACCAGGGTTGGGTAGGCTGGGCAGGTGGCTGGGGGTCGGGGGTGGGGGTGGACAGAGGCAGGGAAGGCAGGCAAACCGTAAAACTGAAAGCTGATGTCCCCATCCAGTATGGGGATGAGCCAGCTGGCAGGGATGTGTGACAGGCTGAGCCAGTGGGAGAGAAGAGACCGTGGGCCGCTCAAAATTTGAAAACAGGCCGCATTTGGCCCCCGGGCCTGACTTTGGACATGCCTGGTCTATACAGTGACAGATACAACATCTCTACTTAAAGGTATTCTGGGGATCTATAGCTATCTCGATTCTGCTGAGGATCCAGCCACTAACCAAAGATGTGAAGAGATATGGTCTACAGTAAACCTCCACCTATTGCAGGGGTTAGGGACCCGACCTGTCGTGCGATAATTGAAAACCCGCAATATGCAGAGGCTGGGTCGGGCCAAGACTGAGGGGGCTCTCTGGAGGTCTTGTACTTACCCCAGGCCTGGCACTGCTCCGAACGGGCCTGCAAGGGGCTTCCCGGGCCCCCAGAGGCCCTAAAAGTGCTTGCTAGTGATCCAGAGGTCACTTCTGGTTTACCAAAAGTCACTTCTGGTTTGCAGGGAAGCACTTTTGGGGCCTCTGATGGACCTAGGAAAGCCTTTCCTCCTTACCCCAGGAGGCCTTTTTCTCATATACTGCAGACCCGTGATATACCAGGACCGCAGTATGTGAACAACTGTACCACCATCCAGAGGACTAGAGGTTCCTCACCACTGTTGCTGCTCTATCCCTTCAAGATGCTTCCAACCTACAGCAATTCCCCCAAAATATTGATGTCTGAAAGGCCCTGCTTTCAACAGCTTTGCTCAGGTGTCGCAAACTCATGGCCTTTTAAAAAAAATTATCATTTTGGAAGAAGTCAGTTTTTACCACGCCTCATAGTAATAACATGGCAAGAGCAATCTGCCACTAGAAATCTAGTGGCAATGCTGAGTGGAAGAATTTATGCTAGTATGTTAATCTTTTCAGCTTGCCCAAGTGAGATATACAATTATATTATTTCTGCCTACTTTAAAATTACTTCCACACACGCATACACAGGCAGATATCTAAAGCCATCACGCCTTACGAAGAAACACAATCTGGAAATGAGGATTAAATTATAGGATTACAAAACCAGAACAGCCACCTTTCCACACTTCAGCCAGAGACAGGGTTTTATTATAGACTGTATCAGCAGTTTCAAGCAAATGGCCTTGAAATAATCACCTTTCGTACCTGACACAACTAAACTGTGACAGATTCAATTTACTCCTATGCTTAAAAGCTGTTTTAAAGAAGTTAAGAGTGCCAGGAAAGTATACAAAAACTTGCCCTGAATGAACACAGAAATTATAGGTAAAGTCAGCTCTAGAGATGGGCACAAAACACCAGCTCAGCGGTTCGTGCCAATTCGTTTTTTTTAGCCGAACAGGAGTTTGGTGCTCTCCTGCCCTGCCTCCTTCACTAGGTGCCCACTCAGAGACAGCATCCACAAGAGGGGGGGGGCACAGAAGCCAAAGTCCTGCCTCTGAATTGGCATGGACTCCTGAACTGGTGGTTCGTGCCCATCTCTACAGATGAATTTACCTATCATTTCTATGTTCATACAGATGTCCTGTAGCTGCCTAGATGCCATAAGCACATCCGACCTCGCTTGATTCAGAAGCTAAGCAGGGTTGGGCCTGGTTAGTACTTGGATGGGCAACCACCAGGGAATACCAGGTGCTGTAGGTGCCTGGAGTAGGAACTGGCAAGCCACTCCAGTACTCCTGCTAAGAAAACTCAATGGACATGGGGTCATGAAGAGTCGGTCACGACTGTAATGACACAACACACACACACACACACACAGAAGTCCTGTAGACTTTCATTTTTTAAGGGAGACGAACAATATTATTTATTTATTTATTTATTTGATTTATATATTGCCCATCTGGCATGAATGCCACTCTGGGCGGTTCACAATAATTTCAACATAACAAAAAACATAATACATAAAAACGTGATCAGATCAGACAACGTTAATCATAAATCAGAGACCCTACTGCTGCTGCTGTGTTAGTGTTTAGCAGAATATCTAAAGTACGCTTATAACATTCGCCTGCTTAAGAAGCTTACACTCAGGTGCCATACTCCAGGTCCTAAAATCGGGGAAACCTACCCATAATTTTCCGCCTATAAGATGACCCCCACTTTTGCAACCCAAAATTAGTTCCTCATCCATGTGGTTCTCTCCTCAGCTTACTTTGGTGTATAAGACCACCCTCAATTTTCAGTCTAATAATTTTAGACAAAAATAATGTCTTATACATGGGAAAATACTGTAATTTGCCTCAATTTAAATTAGGCACTCTCATTTGCATAATATGTACAATTTCATATTATGCATGTTATGTGGACTTCTTAATATCGAACCGATCAAATTCACTAATTGTTGCATTGTTTGTCTACCAATGTGGTACTATTTATATCGTAATTACTGAACTAAGCTTCTTCAGGCAAGCTTTCCGGGAGTGGGTGCTTTTAAATGGATTGTTGTAACTTACTGTTTTGAATGTGTTTTGGTGTTGCTTCGTTTTTTGGTCTGGTATTTTGTTTGATTCTTTTTAGAATTTGTAGGCTCACTGTTGTTAACGTTTATCTTGTCTTTTAACAATGCAATGCCCTTGGGTCCTTTTAAGGAGAAAAGGGGAACAGAAATGTTTTAAACTAACTAACAAGAGGGTTAATGTCATGCAATGGATGAGGTGCTAGAAAATGACAAAAGATTGGCCCAAGTTCCAAAACTCTGCTTAATCACAAAACTTATGTGTTATTCTTAAATCACTCAGGACTTCAAATCTACCTTTTAAAAAAAATGAGGGTGAGGTAACCTATAAAGCAGCTATGTAGAGTCCTAGGGCATATAAAGTGGGTCCAGAATCTCCTTATGTACGTCAGAATAAATCAAATGGTGTACAGTGGTTCCCCACCCTTTCGTGGTTCATATACTGCGGTCCCACTATATCACGGGACCACAGTACATGCCAGGGCTCCAGCTAATTAGCGCTGGGCTGGGGGAGAAAAACCTTTATTTCCCCACCCCAGCACCAATCAGCTGGAACCCGGGGTGTGGGGAAGGGGAAAAAATTAGCCCCGGGCTTCAGCTTGGTGGCGGGTTAGATCCCCCACTGCAGTTTGCACAGGCTGATCGAAGAAATCTTCGAGCAGCCCGTGCAGGCGCCACTGGCGGATCAGATCTACTACCGCCGCTTGCATGGGCTGCTTGAATGTTTAAAATGTCTTTAAGCAACAAAGCACTTGGCTCCATGGCTTTAAGGCATTTTAAATTTTGCGTACTGCCCTCCAGGTTCCCACCCGACCTGCATCCGCATATCGCGGATTTTCAATCATCATGGGTCGGGTGGGTCCCTAACCCCTGTGGTAGACAGGGGGTTGCTATACATTTCAGGGTTGAAGTGTTTGTACATAAGGAGTCTACAAGTCCCCCCTCCGGCATTGCACCAGTCATGTGACCTGCCACACAACAGGGGAATACAGGCATACATTAGCTCTCAAATTGATACCATGTATGTTCCAGCTACAAACTCTGCTTACTCATGTGGGCATCTGGTGATATTCTCACGAGATGGCTGTTGTTTTTCACCATGTTTTGCTGATGACAATCTCCCCCCCCCCCCAAAAAAAAGACATTACTGATCCATGAGAACGCTACAGGAATCCTCCAGGAAAGAACCACTGCCATCTTATTTCTGGGGGAAACATGCAGAAGAAAAGTGAAGATTTACTTTTTGAGATGCATCGTTTGGAAGTCTTCAGCCAGAATAGTTTGTGTCCATGTTGGTGATGGGGTGGTGAGAGTGGCCGTCCAAGAAGATAATTCTGCTAATCTCTGCTTCATATAGGAGGGATGTATCAAAATTCCTATGCACCTCTAATGAACTGCAATTAATTTAGTAGGATGTATATCTGAGTCAATAATTTGGAGTGCCAGACTAAGACAAATACGTGCAGAATTAATTGTTTGGAAAGGACATAATAGATTCCTTGATGCTGTTTGAAACCTCTTCCAGAAATGTAAGGTTCACAACAACAACAACAACAAAAACTCAACAAGCTGCTAGTAATTAATATGGCCCATCCTTCTCCAGCTAATCTTTTGTTCAGGTCCACTTCTCCTCAACTCAAGTCAGCACCCAACTAAGCTTCCAGAGGTTGATGGAACATAAAATGGAACCTGATGGTTCTGGAAGGACCATGGGTTGCAGAGTTGCAAGGGATCGCCAATGACAGCAAGTATAACCCCCTGCCAAAACAGAAAGTATGCTGAGGTTCATAATATCACAACCTGGAGAAGATTCTCTTAAAAAAAAAAAAAGAATTCTGCTCCCATAATCCTCCAGTCAGCATCCCCTTCTATGTCTTTGCAGCTTTCTACGCACTCTTTGGAGGCAACTCGGCAAAGACATTTCGGCTGCTTGCAAGTCTACTAGGGGCCAAGCATTCCTACCATTGCAATATTTCCCCATTTATGCAATCTCTGCAAGGCCCTGTCAAGCTATGGATGGCTTCTCGCATCCCCTGGGCCGAACAGTGAGTGCACTTTTAAATGAAAGCTTGGAATCCGGGCCGTGTGCTCAGCTGACACGGTCAGCAGGTGGCATGTCAAACCTCTGAGTAAAAGGCGGCCAACCAGCTCGTATGGCAACCCTGTTTTCTACACTTGTTTTAAAAAATGAACTGATGCCATACCTTTTCAAAAATGTGTTTTCAAAATGTTTTGTGACTTAGTCATGTTTTAATATTGTAATGATTTAAGTGTGCTTATTTAAAGGGCTTCCTGTATATTTTATTTGTACCGGTCTAGCTTTTTGGTAGTACCGTGGACCCTTATATAACAGTTTGTATAACATAAAATCTGTACAACATAAAAAAATTCTGGAGATAGGGGAAATTTGCTTAATATAATCAACTATGGGGAAAATCTGTACAACATAAAAAATGGGATTACTCCATTTTCAATGCATTCCTATGGGAATTTGTATAAAGGAAAATTTACTTAACATAATTTCATTTGGAATGAATTAATTCCTTTATACAAGATACCACTGTATTTGTTTCAGTCCTGTTGAAAAGTTACAGGACCTTGATCCCAATTCTTGAGGAAGTGCAGGATCATCATCATCATCATCATCATCAAACCTTTCTCGGGGTTTCCCAGGTAGAGAATATTCAAAAGGGGTTTACCCTTCCCTTCTTCTGGGGCACCCCTGGGGCTGTGCAGCTTGTCCAAGGCCACACAGGCTGGTTCTTCTGGGATGCACAGTAAGGACATCAAATTCCCAACCTCTGGCTCTGCAGCCCAATACCTAAACCACTGAGCTATCCAGCCATTTCCTGGGAGTGATATATACCCAATCTATCAATCAGTCAGTCAGTCAATCAATCAGCAGCAGCAGCAGGTGGTGTAGCCAGCAAGGAGGGAGGTAGAAACTGAAGGCATGATGGGACACATGCCTAACAATTTAGTGATGAAGGGACTTGGCCCTGTGACAGAAGAATGCAATACGCCTGCTGTACATACCTTACGGTGTACCTTCAGCCCAGGGAGACTTGAGTCATCTCAGCTCTTCCATTCCAACAAGGGAGTTACGGGATGTGTGTATGTTTATGCATGCTTCGTGCAAATGAATGCAGTCATTTGAGAAACACCACACACATACAGTCGTTAGGGATGACATACACGACTATAACAACACAACACAACACAACACACACACACACACACACACACACACACACACACACACACACACACACACACACACACACACACACACACAGCCACCACTGATGTAAACTGATGTAAATTTGGACCATCAGTGGTCCAAATTACAAATTACTTACAAAATAATCCCTTATGTATCCTAAACCGAGCACTACCAAAGCCAAAAGGTATAGAGGGGGATTTGCCTGTTTCCCCACAAAATAAATAAATAAAAATAAAAATTGTGAGAAGCCACAGAGGACGGGATGTTTTTACGGTAGCCTACCAGCACAGAAAACTTCCAGCAAAGATTCTGTAGCCTTATCAAGGAGTTCCCAAAGGCTGAAATTGAAAATATGATCAGAAAAAGATTTGAAAATAGGATCACCACCCCAGGTTGCCCTGCCCTGCCTCCTCCTTGGGGATAGCACCTATAGGAAGAAACAGGGTGAAAAATCTGAGGCACCTGAACAACACCCGTGGAACCAATCCACTGAAGTGCCAAACTATGCTTGTGCCCATCTGTAGAAATGATACTAGCCCTGCCTCTGGCTTACTGTATTCACATGAGGGGGAATTCGTAGAGAAGAGAGGCCACTATATCTGGATTGTGATTTTTCATAATTTCCCCAGCTGCAGGGAGAAATAAACAGAGACAAAGCAGGACTAGAAGTCTTTCCCTACTCCAGTGTTGGCGAATCTATAGCACGGGTGCCAAAGATGGCACTCGGAGCCCTTTCTGTGGGCACCTGACATCGCCCCTTCACAGCCACCTGTATTCAGGTTAAATGGCTATATTGGCACTTTGCAAAAAATGAGTGGGTTTTGAATCATCGTTTGGGCACTCGGTCTCTAAAAGGTTCGCCATCACTGCCCTACTTCCATATCAACCCTTCACAGGCCTTTCAATGTGTCCAAAAACAGCCAAGACAATCAACCATCTTACGCTGTTGGTTCTACCGCCGAAATAAAATTTAAAATCCTCGTGGGCTCAGGTACTTACCAAAGCCGAACCTCTTCGCCTCGCGTGGCTCTTTCCACTTTCCGAGTGATGTTTTTTTCCAAAGCCACCAAACTGGACCTCAGGAGGAATTTCGCTCACCATTCCTGAAAAGTCTGACATCATATTTCTCGGCATCCCAGCCCTCCAGAAAAGAGGCTGCGCGTCTTCTCCCCCAAAAAGGGAGGGTGTGCTCTTTGTTGATGGGCCAGCACAGACTTTAGACAGCGCTCACAGAAAACCTCTCCGGCATTTCTCTAAAAAATAGGAGGGAGGGAAGGAGAGAGAGAGAGAGTCTTTAGCTATAAAAACAGAACACCTGATGTTCACAGCTCTGAGAGGACCACATGAACAGTTTCAACCAGTTACTCTCTGACTAGAAGTCTAAGGCTGATACTTCACGTCCATCTCAGCGCTGTTCGTGGTCCCGCTTGGGACCGGTACGAAGTAATCTAATCACATGTCCATTGCGGGATGAGGGGGAGTTCATCCTGACCACGCCCCGTGAGCTGCGATTTAAGCAGGATGAGAGATCCCCCTCCCTGGCCTCGGGAATCTGTTCGTCACGCTTCTCATTCCGAGACGAGTGCTCGTCACACAATGTGCCATTCTCCATCTAGTGGCAGGAGTGCGAAGTGCCATTCGCCAGTACATTCTCTATGGAGTCAGCAATGCAGTGCAGAGAGATTAAAAGACAAATGCCTCGAACTTAGCTCTGCAACCCATTGAAGGCAAGGCTTCCGAGAATCAAAACATCGAAAAACGGAAGGTCGGTCCGAAGAAAAAACGGAGAACAAAGGCATGGAATTTCTCATCTCATCATGGAACAAGGATGAGGAGTCATGCCGGTACCATCCATCATGCCCGTGCGTACACAGGAACAGGGACAGAACCGGAAGAAGACCACGTGACCGTGACCGACATCAACATGCAATGAACTTCCTCCCGGGACAAGAATGGACATGAAATAACCGTCAAAGAGATTACTATCCCTTCTGCTTTGTGTCTTCCTTCCTCTCCACAGACAGACATGCACCAAACTTAACTGTCACTTATTGGGAGGGGGAAAAGAATGTAGTGAAAATATAAACTTCGTGTTTTAAAAAGTCAGTTAAAAAAATAGACCGTGCAGTAATATTTTTGCATTTCAAGGTCTGATGATTGAATTCAAAGTTTAATTATTATTCATACTCATTGCTTCATCAAAGCATTCCCCGCACCCCATCTGTGCTTCGTAGCTGCAAAGCGTCAGTTAGAAAGTGTTGTTTTGTGTTGTCAAGTCAACTCAAAGCCACTCTTTTCAGGGTTTTCTGGTAAAGAATACAAAAGGATCTACATGATCAGTAATCACTGATTCATTTATCCAATGCCTGAAAATACAAAATTTAAAAATCCCAGAAATTTGCATTTACGGGACACACACATATTTCCAACGTGTGTTTCCCAGAAACGGCCACTAGGAGGAGCCAAAGATCATGCAATGCATAGTATTCAATATATCCACAAGGGGGCTTGTAACCAATTCCTTAAAGTTAGCGTGGTCCTACTGTACTCAAAAGTGGTACAGCACCATTCCCTTTTCGGGGGGCATCGTGGGACTGTGCAGCTTGCCCCAGGCCATTCAAGTTGGTGATCATCACTACATCGGATGGTAGTGTGTTCCACATTTTACTCAATAAAAATGCCATTAGAGCCAAAGTCTAGTTCAGAAACATAACAATACAGTACAAAAATGCAATCAACAATGTATCCTATCTTACAATGAGAATAACTGGCAAAACAGATTCTCTATAGTACACCTAAACTCCAGGAGCTGTGCAAAATCTAGGCCACATTATCAGCAATTTGATCATCATGAACAGGAGAAAAAGAAATGAGTGTAATTTGAAAAAGGCAAATATCACAAAGGATGGAGCAATAAAATGAGGTGTGCTGCAAAGCATCTGATTCTCCGCATTCACAAGGGTGTAATTTATTCCCAGTATGGAACCCTAAATTATCTCCTCTCCAAAACCAGAGAAGGTGGAACAGTTAAATTGTCGAAAGTTCTTACAACCTGACATGCAGCCTGTAGTTTATTTGACTCAGGGGGACCTTTCTGGGCCATGGTGATTGGCAGTCTATCCACCATTACCAATAGTCCATTCCCACCTTTGAATTCAAGGAGAGGCCCACTTCTCTGCTGAGTGTCCGTTTTCCCTCTCTTTTTTGGAACAGTGGTTATTTGTTTGCTACTGATCTATTCACAATTGTAAGTAATTAAAGCTTTTCATTCTTTCTCCTACAATTGCAGGCAAAAATCAAAGAAAAACAAAACAAAAGACACAAAGCATGTGGCATTTTAAAGACTAACTTTCATATTTTAATGCAACATTTCGTGGACACGTCCACTTCTTCAGACATATAGCAGCACATATCTGAAGAAGTGGATATGTCCATGAAACGTTACATAAAAATATGAAAGTTAGTCCTTAAGGTGCCACATGTTTTGTGTCTTTTGTTTTTGTTTTGTTTTTCTTTTATTTTTGGCTGCAATTCTTGGAAACACTAACACGGCTACCCTCTCTAAAATTTCTCCTAGAAATATATCACAGTGAGTTACTGAGACCTTAAGTACAAGTTAATGGGAAAGGGGGGGAACTTGAGCTATTCTGCACTTCTGCTGCACGGCTAAAGGAAGCTGACCATTCCCACATTACGACAAGGCACAGTTCTAGCCACCTTGTTTGATCATGCTCCCCCCATTTGTTCCCATGAATATTGCACAGGGAAATCTCACACGTGAAAAGAGCCCTCCGATGATGTGTTTCCTCCCAAGGATGCCAACCAAATTGCCTAGGTAACCAGTCCTGGTGGGCCTTAAAGAGCATCCCTCCAAGGTGGAACAGCAGGCTGGCAGGAAGCTCTCCTTTTGACCTTCAAGGCCATTCAAAATTAACATGATTCACCATGGGGCTCAAGCAGTGGGTAGCCACACAGCTCTTACGGAGGTATTAGAGTCTTCGCCAAATACAGCTGGAAAGGAGCTGATTCTCATGATGGGGGAAAGGTGGGTCGGGTTAGCAGGTGTTCGATTTTCAGAGGCATATCTAGGCCACATCATCCCATGCTAAGCAAGTCATGGAGAGAGGGTGTTATTTCCATTACAGAATTCTCTCTAGGTGGTCAGAAGATTAGCTTGCCAAAGATGCTACCTTTCTGAAAACGGAAGGGAAGTCTCACTTTAGTCGCCACCGCCGCCGCCGCTGCCACCACCACCGCCGCCGCCGCCGCCACCACCACCACCACCGCCGCCGCCGCCGCCGCCGCCGCCGCCGCCACCACCACCACCACCACCACCACCTTTGAACTGCCAAGCTGGAAGGGACCCTATGGATCATCATGGGGGATTGAACTCCCAACGTCTGCCTCCTCAGCCACTGACCTGCCCAGATTCTCCTCCAACCCGCTACCCTCTCCAGCTGTATTGGACTACCCACTACAGCTCCCATCATGTCCGGCCAGTCGAGCCAATAACTCTAATTGCTGATGGGAGAGGAAGTTTAGAGCACCTGAAGGCCAGTAGCAGGGAGGGTGGTCTAGCGCCTAGGTGGTCGTTCTTATGGGCAGAGAGATGAAAAGCACCATCCTCCAAGCACTGCCAGACTACAGCATCCAGCATCCTTCCTCACTGGCTGATGCTGGCCAGGGACTGATGGGAGTCCTGGACAACCCAGCCCTCCTACAGAACTCATGAGTTCTGGAGAGACTAAAACATTTCACTGCTCATCCAAACAGCTCCATCAGTCTGAGGAAAACTAGTTACGAGTCCTCCATTTTATAGTTCACTTTGACCTCATGTCACCCTTGTCTGAAATAGGCTCATAAGAAAAACAATGGCGTGAATAGGCTTGTTAGGGGGATAACAATCTCCAAGGTGCTGAAAACCATAAAGTAAGTTTTGTTAGCTATGGCCTTGGCGGTGGAGGTATGAAGTACTTTTGATTTGTCTGGGGATTGTTGAAATCATTGCCTGATTAGTAGCAGATAGACTGTGCCTGAGCTCCCCACCTCTGTTGAGAGAGGGGTTTTCAATACTCACATGAATGGCTCGGCTCCCCTGATCCCTCTCTCAAAGCACCTATCTTCTCAAATATGTGTACATCCTCATCTTTGAATGAGTGCCCTTTGCCTTCAAGTTGAGGTGTACTCTATACTTTATGGGTTTCAGTACCTTAGGCCATTGTCCACCTAATGGCCTATTGAGACTATTGTCCACCTAACGAGCCTATTCAGGCAATTGTTCAACTTATGAGCCGATTTCAGACCTGGGTGACATGAGGTCAAAGTGAGCTATAAAATGGAGGACTCGCAACTAGTTTTCCTCAGACTGGTGAAGCTGTTTGGATGAGCAGCGAAAGGTTTTAATCTCTCCAGAAAAGATGTCCAGTTGACATGACTCAGCTTCCAGATAAGTTCACCTGGATGACTGAGAATCTTTATAGACATAAGCTCTGAATCTTAAAAAAAATAAATACAGTGGTACCTCGGATAACGACTGCCCCGGATAATGAATTTTTCAGATAACGATGGCAAATTTCTGGGTATAGGACTGCCTCTGATAACAACCGTTCCCTATGGGGCTGCCTCGGATAACGACTGTTCCCTATGGGGCTGCTTCGAATAACGATTTTCCAGTGTGCAATGGGAAAAACCAGTATCATGTATGAAAAAATTATTTATGCTGTTTGGAATGTTTGAAAGTTATTATTATTATTTATTTTATTTGTTACATTTATATCCCGCACATCTTATGAAAAGGAACTCTGGGCGGCTAACAATAAAACAGCACAAAAACAAAAAACAAGGACAAAACCCAGAATAAAAGACAGGGGACGGTACCCTTCAGAGATGACACAGGCAGCGAAAAAAAAATAAACTTAAGAAGGTCGCCAAATGCCTCCTTAAATGCCTCAACATGCTGTTGAGAATGTTTATTTTGATAGATAATGCCTTGGTACAGTATCTGTACCTTTAAAGTGCACTTTATAAAGGGTTTTGAGTGAAAAACCAGGTGTCTGTGTCTTTTTCCTAGGCTCCGGAATGGATTAAATGCTTTCCCATTCATTCCTATGGGAAACCACATTTCGGATAATGACGAGATTCGGATAACGAGTAACCTCGGAGAACGAATTACCCTCGTTATCCGAGGTAGCACTGTAAATCTGGGAATGAAGCAGTGCCCTCATTCTTATGGACCCAAGGAACAAACCGCCCCCTCAATGCCTTTTCTATTCCCAAAGACAGCTAGAGCAACACCAGGTTACATCCGAGCCATTTTATTTATTTATTTATTTGGATTTATACCCCGCTTATCTTCTTCTCGAACTCTAAGCGGCTTACAAAGGCTAAAATAGCCACAAAGAATTACAATGAATAAGCAAAGTACAAACAACCCAACGATAAAATCAAATCAAATAGCACCTCTGAAACTATCAGTTAAAAATGTGCAAGAGCATAATGCGGGGTGATGGCGGATTAAATGAAAAAAAAAACTGAATTAAAAGTCACCAAAGGCCTCCCGGAAAAGGTGGGTCTTTAAAGCCTTCCAGAAGGCCAGCAGGGACTCTGCAGAGCGCACTTCAATGGGGATGGAATTCCAAAGGCTAGATGCCGCCACTGAGAAAGCCCGGGTCCGAATACTCGTCTTCCGGGCTTCACGGGGAGTGGCGATCCGAAGCAAGTGCGCTCGCGCCTGCCGAACGGGACGGGCCAAGGTAGATCGCTGGGCGATACGCTCTGCCATCAGGCGGAAAGGAAACGGCTCAGCCTGATTTTCTTCTCCTCACAGACTCCACAGAGCTGCTTGTGCTCCCTGTAACCAGCTGCTGTTCTGTTCTGCATACACCCAGGGTAGGCAGGACACAGGTATGTCGAGCACCTGTGTCTTTTCAACTGACTGCTGATGATTAAGGCGCTTTTAGTCTGCCCTTTTGACTCCTTGAGTGGATGCCTGTAGGACTTGAAGTATGTTGAGTTAACAAACATGTTGACGGCACCTGCACGTATCCTTCTCATCGGCACAGGGAAAAAGGTGAGACGGCCACACTGAAACTCTTACCTCAAGACTACAGTTTGGATCCCGATCATCCTATTTTCATCAGAATAAGCGGGACTTGATATGATCCTGAGGAACCTCAATCCTATTGATTTCAGTGGGTGTACATCTAAAAGTCCAACTAGATATTTAGGAGAAGACGTATTTTCCCTTCACCAGCAAGATCCCCTCAGAGACACACTGGCCTCACAAAAGTCAACTCCACGTGCTGACCTTTCAAAGAACTGCTAAAAACAAACAACGCCCCCCTCACTAAATGCAAAATATGTGGGTCCCAAAAATCATGCACTGTGACAAACAGGTATCTTTCATCCAGGCGGTAACACCTCTTCTAAAAACACGTAAACAGTATCATCTATTCTAGTCTAACCCACAATCTGAAAAGAAATCAATGCCCATTATGGCCCATGTCCATTATGATTCTTAAAAAATTGATCTCTTTAAGAGGGTTAGTAAAAGTTAAAAAGTGGTAGTTCACCTTGCAATGTTTTCAAAATCTTAAAGAATTATGCTCCTAACGAGTTTCCAAACTCACGTAATCAAAGTTTTGAGTAGAGAAAATGAAGGTGTGGTTTTTGTTTTTGCTTTTTAAAACTGAAATTCTAGTCTGGCAAAGATGCTTTTTAAAAAAATTATCGCAAACTTCTTTAATTACTATTGTTGCCTTCCAAGATACCAAGATTAGGATTTTTGTTAAATGAGCCAATTATTCTCCACCACATTTTACAACGATCCAGGAATGATACTGGATTGTGAAGCGAAACCCATAAAATGCTGCTAAATGAAACCTCATTTTAAAAAATAAAGATAACATTTAAAACCCTTTTGCATTTAAAAGCTACCTTTAATCGCTAGGATTAGGATCACTAGGAGACGGATTCTTTGAAAATCGAAAGGAATTCAATCCTCCCCCAAAATCTCAAGCTTATGAATCTGAGACATTGTGCTTCTGTATCCAAGTTTCAAAACAGCAGGAAATGGCCCAACTTTGTTTTGCAATATTGCCCCTGGGTTGCCAGCAGGAAAAAAGATACCAGGCTTTACACAGCAAAGGCCAGCCGGAATGTTCTGTAAGGACACTTAAAAGCAAGGTTTTGGCTCTGCATGCTATAGGCACCTAATGAACTACTGCACCCTATCCATCTAATCTTCACAAGCAGCATTCCACCTATGTGTGCCTATTACGTTCACTTGAACCTTCCCATCTTCCCATCGCTTCGATTCCAAGGGCAAATTCTGACCCTTAAAGCTCTAAACCACTTAGAATCATAGAGTTGGAAGAGACCTCAAGGGCCATCCAGTCCAACCCCCTGCCATGCAGGAACTCCCATCACAGTATTTCTGATAGATGGCCATCCAGCCTCTGCTTAAAAACCTCCAAAGAAGGATCTGGAAGTTGAGTCATGGCTACTGGACTTCTTTTTGAGAGATAGAAACGTTTTGCTGCTCATCCAAACCACTTCATCAGTCTGGGAAAAGTAAGTGGTTCTTGTAGTCTGCTACTTTTCTTGCTGTTCTCGCACCAACTTCAGGGAATATGCCCCAAATACTCCAAAAAGGAGACTCCACCATCCTCCATGGCAGCATATTCCACTGGCGAACAGCTCTAACCACCATGAAATTCTTCCTGTTGTTCAAATGGAATCTCTTTTCCTCTAGTTTGAAACCATTGCCCCGAGTCCTAGTCTCTGAAGCCATGGAAAACAAACCTGTTCCCTCTTCAATATGACTAAGTTACATCCTGTGTTGAAATTATCAGGATTTCAGGTTCATGACACATGGGTGAAAAATGGTGCTATAATCTTATTGAACCAATGTGTGCAAATATTAACTGACCTATGAAATAATTCACAGAGTAGGTCTAAGCGAACCTTCGGCACTCAAGATGTTTTGGACCGTAACTCCCAGAATTCCAAGCCTGTATTGCCAATGACAAAGTACTGTACTGGGGGTGTTGTGGTCCAAAACATCTTGAGTGCTGAAGGTTCTCCACCACTACCCTATAGATACTGTTTCATATGCAGAACACATTACTGTATGCAAAGCACATGGGATAAAGAATAGTAAACAAATAGGTTATTTGTGCATGTTTATTCATCGTTGGTTGATCAAAACGTCAAGTGATGCCTAGCATATTAAATGGGCCATCAGAAATCTTACATCACCCATTAAGCTTGTTTTATGAGACAAAATAAAAGCTGGTTTTATGAGGTAAAAAAAAATGTCCCTTAAGATTCTCGGGCAATTTATGTAATAGGAGATCAAGAAACAGAATAATCATTCACTGAAGATTTATTTATAATTGATGGATTTATTTTTTTTTGGGGGGGGGAAGAGTCCAAATTATTTTTTTTCAAATAAAATTGATTCCAGAGAGAATTTCAGGTGTTGAAAAAAAGAAGCAGAATTTACACAATCACATGTTCATAAAGACTTGATCACATTGATTACTCAAAGAAGCAGGACAGCCAAGCAAGTGGTGTGTGTGTGAGTGTGTGTGAGTGTGTGTGTGTGTGTGTGTGATTTAGCATACTTATTCCAGATCTCAACCCCAGATTCACATACCCCAGCAAGACCATGTGTGTGTGCTGACACTCCCACAAGATTCACAGTCGGGATAAAACCTGAATCTCAAAGCCAGCCCGTGTGTTTGCTGATGTCACGGCCACCCTATGATTCCCAAGGGCTACTTTTGGGAATACAGGCTTTGCCAACAGAACAAAAGGACACCAGCTTCTCCATCCCCCCCAAACAAACCAACAAGACTGTTTGCTTGTGGCTTCTCTGTGCCACAGTTCAGAGACTTGACTTTTGAACAGCCCTGGCAGTTATTGCATATTACATTGGGGCGAGGGGGTTAGTGGGAGAGGCATACTTCTAGTTAAGAGCCTCGTGGCACAGGGATTAAATGCCTGTACTGCAGGTAAAACCGTGCTCATGACCTGGGGTTCAATCCCAGGTAGCCGGCTCATGGCTGACTTAGCTTTCCATCCTTTCAAGGTTGTTAAATTGAGTACCCAGCTTGCTGGGGGGGGGGGGGGGGGGGGATGTGTAGCCTGCTTAGTTAAACTGTAAACCATCCAGAGACTACTTGAGGTGGTACGGGGCTATATATAAGCAGAACACTTTGCTTTTTGCTTTGCTTTCTACTCCACTTAAAAAAATAAATCCTCCACGTGATTAGAAGGAAGATTTCCTTAAATAATTTGGGGGCTGGGGGGGGGAGGGAGAGAGAAAGAAGAGTGAAAAACCAAATGGTAGTTGAAAACTAACTGTAAGATTCTAAATGCTTTTCTCAGGGTGCAGGTCTTTGATGCATAAACTCAATAGTGACTTTTTTAAAAATGTACTTTTTTAAAAGCCTCTCCAGTCTTTGCAACCCTGATGTACAACGAAGACCAAGTAGCACCAAAGGAAGAACTCCGTCATTGGCCTAAGCTTGGAAGGCCAAGCCAGGAGAAGCCTTCGTGTCCCACCCTGGACTAAGAAATGCAGGACAGTAGGGATGCAGTATCCGTGGGGATAATTTCCAAGCCTGGTTTCCATGAGTATCAAAAAAAAAAAAGTTGCAGGTTCTCTGGCTTCCTCTAGTGGCCAGTCATGGTAAATACACCTTGGAAATACATATAGAGTAGAGATGGGCACGAAACGAACAATTTTTCGTTTCCATTTCCGTTTTTTTGTTTCGTTACGCAACGAAACGACAAACGAATTTTATCTCTAAAATGAAACGAAATGAACAGAAACACCAGAAATTTTGTCATCTGTTTTGTTTTTGTTACGGCAATACATTGAACTGCTTTAAAAGCTAAAGAAAAAACACCCCAAAATAAATTGAAATAAATGGTAATAAAACGGTAACGAAACGAAGGAAAACGAAAATGAATTTTTTGCAAAAAATCACGAAAAACGGAAACGAACCGAAATAGACCCCCTAAGCGACAAACGAAACGCCATTTTTTTTGATCCGTGCCCATCTCTAATATAGAGTAGGAGCTCCATATCTGCAGGGGATTAATTCCACCACCACAACCCAGCAGATACTGGAATCTGCAGATAATAGCAAATTGTAAATAAATATATAGTATAGTAAAGGGAGGGAACCCAGAACAAATTTAACATGCATTACCAGAATCTGCCACCAGAGGGTGACAGATACCATGCTATGTACACTATATTTTTCAGATAAGTGAAACCACAGATATATGGGTCCTACTGTAAATGCATGTCTCTGGGGGGTTTCTTCAGTATTTTCAGGCAGTGGACAAGTGAATCAGTGGATACCTATCCCATGGATAGGAAGGTCCTATTTTAATAGCATATAGAGGACACAGTCCAGAACTGTGTTGGAAGCCCCCATAGAAGTCTTGGCTAAAGTGCATACTAGACAAGAATATAACATTGTACCACCTCTAAATTTAGTAGTTGTTTTGGTAAGAAGGTAGTTGTGTAGATAAAGAGAAACAAGAAAAACTATAGTGCAACATATTGTTTTGTTACATTTGACTAAAATGTGAGCCATCCTTGGAGTCTTTATTTCAACCACCCACATAGTTTTATTTCCTCCTTTCTCCGATGTCAGAAAGCATCAAGTATTCTTGAAAAGAGCAGAAAGTATGAGGAGCAGGCATCGCAGAACTTCAGACACACAACAGCTAAAATCCTGTCCCTTAGTGCAGGCATGTTCAAACTTCAGCCTTCCAGATGTTTTGGACCACAACTCCCACAGTCCTTTGTCATTGGCGATCTAAGCTTAGAATTCTGGGAGTTGTGGTCCTAAACATCAGGAGGGCTGAGGTTTGGACATGCCTGCCTTAGTGTGTTCATAACCTTGGGTGCCCAGGTGTTCTCAGACTCAAAATCCCAGAAGCCTTCACCACTAGCTATGCTGGCAAGGATTTCTGGGATTTTGAGTCCAAGGACGTCGGGGGACCCAAGGTCAGGAAGCACTGGTAGAAGCAATCTAAGTTCCATTGATACATCCCACTGAGTCAAAGGAAGGAACATTCAGAGGATTCCTTTGAGTTAATGGGACTCACCAAGGACTTGACTCACCGCATCCCCTGTAATTCAATCGGGTCGACTTCAGTCAACTTACTAGATTCCATCCCTCGTTTCAAACCAGCAACCACTGGTTCCATTTGAAGAAATACATGCATTTCCTAAAGCCATGGTGTGCTTGGGAAAGCAGAGTTAACCTCCCTTTAACTGTCTGCACTCTATAAATGGGCCTCTTTCTTACAGCTGGCTATACTTCTTAGATATGGCTGTGGAGCCATTGGTTGGAATTGGATCCCCCACTGAGCTTCTTGCAAGTGCCTGTGTGACCTTGAATATGCTGCACAATTCGAGGGGGTGGTGAACCACGTCCTCTACTTGGAAACTCAGAAATGGGTTGCCATAAGTCAAAGTTGCCTTGATGACACATTGTTTTATTGTCACTGGTATTTACCCACACACAGAGATAGGAAGAGGAGAAAGTACAGGATCCAGTCACATCAGAAGCAATGTCATGGCACAAACTAGCAAAAACAGGAGGAAGAGCAGAGCTGCAGAAGTCCAGTAAGTGTTGGCAGCTGCACAGAAGAAACCATGCGCTTATTCCAAAATACCTGATTATTTTCTGGCTGGCTCTCTAGCTATTGGAACATGCAAAACTAATAATGTTTTGAAAAAGGTTTTTCAGCTTTCACAGCTATATTTTGATAGCGAGCCACCAGGAGATTATTAAGGCAAGGTGATATTGGACCAAACTCCCACCAAGCAGTAAGAATAAACTCGGAGACGCACACAAAAGTAAAACCTATCATGTGGGGTTGTTGTGCAGTTGAGTTTGGAGGGAGCCCTATATGGATCTATGACATCCTTGCTCTGAATTAAAGACACTGAGCAATGATCCAGCTGTCACAATGTCATTTGCCATGAACATCCTGGATAGCTTGGTATATCCAAGGTTGTCCAATTATCACAGCAACACTGGTTTAAACCATCACATGATGAATGCTAAGGACTACAGTCATTTTGCACATTTACAACTGCCATCCTGTAAAGGAACTCCCAACAGTATTGTTGTTTACACTGTGGGTCCTAGGTAGTTGTATTTATTGGTTTTTATTTATTCCTCATATTTATACCCCACTTATCTCCTCAAAAGAACCAAAACATGTCAGTTCCTTCTTTACGATTCATCTGCTTAATCACACACACACACACACACACACACACACACACCTCACAGTGACAGGATACCCTCCCTGGATTAAGATCCATATGACTGTCATCTTCATAGTGCTGTATCTTAATTATAGGTGAACCTCAAACTCATTCAAGGCTGCAGGTTCCGGTAGGGTTATATAGCCTTATAGCCTTGAGCCGGTGAAACTGAATTGCTGGTTTCTCTCTGAGGCATTCCGAGGCCACTTTCTGTAACAGATAATAACCAGGAGACAGAAATCTAACACCTCACTTGTTGTTCTGGCTTATTAGTTGCACACTGCTGACTCCATAACTATATACAGTGGACCCTTGTATAACAAACAGCTTGTATAACATAAAATCTCTACAACATAAAAAATTCTGGAGATAGGGGAAATTTGCTTAACATAATTGCCTATGGGGAAAATCCGTACAACATAAAATGGGATTACTCCATTTCAATGCATTCCTATAGGAATTTGTATAAAGGAAAATTTGCTTAACATAATTTTATTTGGAACAAATTACTTTATATGAGGTACCACTGTATATATCTTTCTCTCACACACATTTCCCCCCCAAACTTTCAGGACCTTGGCTTAGCACATCTTCACTTTGCATTTAGGAAAACATTTATTTCATTTCATTTCAAAACAGGTATCTGTGGATAATATATCCATATAATGGAGTGAGCAGCAGGAAGTCTTTTCTTAAAAAATAATAGAATCATGGAATCATAGAATCATAGAGTTGGAAGAGACCTCAGGGGCCATCCAGTCCAAACCCCTGCCATGTAGGAACCCCCATCGCAGTATTTCCGACAGATGGCCATCCAGCCTCTGCTTAAAAACCTCCAAAGAAGGAGACTCCACCACCCTTTGTGGCATCATATTCCACTGCCGAACAGCTCTAACTGTCATGAAGTTCTTCTGAATGTTCAAATGGAATCACTTTTCCTGTAGGGTAGTTTGAAACCATTGCCCCGAGTCCTAGTCTCTGAAGCCATGGAAAACAAACCTGTTCCCTCTTCAATATGACATCCTTTCAAATATTTAAACATAGCTATCATATCCTCTCTCAGTCTTCTTTGTTGAAAGACTAAACATTCCCAGTTCCCTAAGCAATGTGCAGCTTTCTTGGTGATGCTTTGGGTTATATATGCTAGGCAGAACATTAAAACCACCTGCCTAATATCAAGTAGGTCCCCACTGGACTGCCAAAAAAGCTCTGATGTGTCAAGGCATGGACTCCATGAGACCTCTGAACGTGTCCTGTGGCCTCTGACAGCAAAACAGAAGATCCTTTAAGTCCTGCATGATGCAAGGTAGGGCCTCCATGGATCGTATCTGGTGTTCCAGCACATCCCATAGATGCTTTGATTAAGATCTGGGGAATCTGGAGGCCAAGGCAAGCCGTTAAATTCTTTCTCCTGTTCCTCAAGCCATTCCCGCACAACCGTTGCAATGTGGCAGGCTGCACCGTCCTGTTGAAAGAGGCCACAACCATCAGGGAACACCATTGCCATGAAAGAATACATGTGGTCTGCAAAGATCTCTAGGTGGGTGGCCTGTGTCAAAGTAACATCCACATGAATGTCAGGACCCAAGGTTTGCAAGAAAAAAACATTTGCCCAGAGCATGATACTGCCTCCCCTGACCTACCTTCTTTCCATAATGCATCCTGCAACCATCTCTTCCCCAGGTAAACAATACACATGCACCCTTAGCTAGCCACCTGATTGAATAGAAAACATGATTCATCAGACCAGGCAATCTTCTTCCACTGCTTCATGCTCCATTTCTGATGCTCCATTGTAGATGGTTTTTGGCAGTGGACGGGGGTCAACATGGGCATTCTTGACTGGTCTGTGTCTACGCACTGGATGTTCTGGCACCTTTCTATCATGGCCAGTGTTACGTTTTCCCTCAGTCTGAGGTAGAGTAGCTCTTCCGTGTCACCAGAACAGATGGGCTAGCTTTTGCTCCCTGTGTGCATCAGTGAGTTTTGGTTGCCCACGACCCTGATGCCAACTCATGAGTTGTCCTTTCTTGAACCATATTTTGCATGTACTACCAACTGCGTAATAGCAACACCCCCCAAAGACCTGCCATTTTGGAAATACTCAACCCCAGCTGTCTTGCCATCACTATATGGCCCTTGTCAAAGTCACTCGAATCTTTTCGCTTGCCTATATTTCCTGCTTCCAACACATGAAATTCAAGAACTGACTGTTCACCGGTGGTCTAAGAGATTCCACCCCTTGACAGGTGACATTGTAACAGTACAGTGGACCCTTGTATAACAAACAGTTTGTATAACATAAAATTTGTACAACATAAAAATTCCGGAGATAGGGGAAATTTGCTTATCAGAATCGCCTATGGGGTGAATTTGTACAACATAAAAATGAAATTACTTCATTTTCAATGCATTCCTATGGGAAATTTGTATAAAGGAAAATTTGCTTAACACAATTTCATTTGGAACGAATTAATTCCTTTATACAAGGCACCACTGTATAACCAATGCTATTCACTTCACCCGTCAGTTGTTTTCATGTTGTGGCTGATTGGTGGATATATTCTTGTATTGTATGGTGTCGAGTCCATTCCTATTTATGGTGATCTTTTTCAGTGGTTTTGAGGTACAGAGTGCGCACAAGTGGGTTGCCTTCTTCTGGTTGGGGTGAGTGTGCCTTAGGACTGTGCAGCATGCCCAAGACCAACAAGGCTAGCTCTACTTGCAGGAGGCACAGAGGGGGAATCAAACTCCCAAATTCTGGTTCCACAGTCAGATACCTAAACCACTGAGCTACTCGGAGAACAAAGAGAACTCCTAGTTCCCTGAGCTCCTTGCCCTCTGAAGATGCCAGCCACAGAGTCTGGCTAAACGTCAGGAGGAAAAACTTCCAGGACACGTCCAAAGAGCGCAAAAACTCACAACAACTATCACATCCCAGCCATGAAAGTCTTTGAGAATAAACATCCAGACAGTTCTTTTCATTACTGGATTACAGCTCCCATGATCCTTAGCTTGAATGACCCAGGCCAACAAGTTTACAGAGACAACGTCCAATCTGATGGTTCCTTAAAGCTGTCCAATCCTGGTCTAGCAAGCATTCTGAGGCCTGGTAGGAGCTTTAAACGACTCATTCCAACCAGCACCCCATGCCCAAAGGGGACCTTTCCCAATCAGAAGCAGGCCTTCAATCATGGGTCAAACTCCACAATATAGACAAGGCATCATGAAAAGCCAAAGACTTTTTAGTGCATCAGTCTCATAATACCCCCCCCCCCCCAAGCTTTAAGTGTGAACCACCAGGTTTGGAAAAGAAGTCTGTATTGACCTCACAAGAGCTCGTAGAAAAACGAAGCAAGTCAATGTGCAAGCTACAAGAGGGGGGGGCGGGGAAGCATGTGCTGTAACAACAGCATACCCATCTGCACCATATACTTGGCTCCTTTTGGGGAGAAAGGCAGAATATAAACAAACACAAACAAACTTGGACAAACTTAGGAGTGGTGAATGGTACATGTTACCACTCCCACTGACCTCATCTTAGTTTCATCTTAGTATTTCTTTTCCTCAATTTCATCGTCATCCTGTGTTCCCGAGGCTGTTATCAGTCATTAAGATAAGCTTTGTTAAAAGAGAGCTTCTCAGGTACCAGGAAGATTGGCCTAGACACACACTTCTGGCTGTTTTTTTCTCTCTTTAGAACAAGGTGCCAGGCACAACTGAGCACACACTGGTGCGGTGAACCTTTGGCACTCCAGATGGTTTGGACCACAATTCCCAGGATTCCAAGCCTGTATCGCCAATGACAAAGGACTGTGGGAATTGTGGTCCAAAACGTTCGGAGTGCCAAAGGTTCATTTGGAGATGCGCCTGGACCCACATGAAGGTCTGGAGATTTGGACTAAATTCGTTTCAAGACTGGAACCAGAGAATAACAGTTTGTTTGCGGACTTGTTACAGGACAATCCCTCATCCCTTCCTGATGCTGGAAGGGTCAGCAGAAAGAACCCCTCCCAAGTTGGATGTATTTGTTTCTAATGTAGAGTTGTTCAATAAACCAAGTTCTCTTGCACCACAAACTAATTCTTTTTTTGAAACTAAAGAGTCTCGCATCAAGTATGAAGTGGAACCCTCACAGTTCACCACCACAGTTCTACATCTTCCTCTTTTAGATGCTCCGGTTTGACGGGCTACCCTCCACCCCACAAATGCCAAGCTTTTTATGGCGCCTGCAATTTATTTCTCATCCCCATTCCACTCCTGCCTGCAGAAACAATGAGCTCTTCCTGGTTCCTCACCTTAGGCTTCTTGTGCTATCATAGTTTCAGACAGATTTCTCTGTTGAGATTTGTTTTCAACAGGGCGCGTACCAAGGAAGGTCAGCCTGGGTTCACTTCTGAAGTCAAGTGGAATTTCTCGTAGGCCGGCTGTGCTGAGTCTCACCCTAAAGTGTGCAAAGGTCTCTGGAAAGCCGTCGAAACTTGAAAAAGCCAACACAGCATTGTCTCTCTAACGCAAGCACCTCTTTTCAGAATGAACATAAGAACATAAGAAGAGCCATGCTGGATCAGTCCAAAGGCCCATCTAGTCTAGCTTCCTGTATCTCACAGTGGCCCCACCAAATGCATCCAGGAGTGCATGAGTGCATGTCTCCTGATACCACTGTCCTGCATCTGGCCCTTGAAGTACCCCGGTTTTAAGCCTGGAGATTACACATCTCCATCATGGTTTATCACCTGTGATGGACTTCTCCTCCAGGAATCTGTCCAATCCCCTTTTGAAGGCACCCAGGCCAGATGCCATCACCACATCCTGTGGCAGGGAGGTCCACAGACTAACACCACGCTGGGTAAAAAAATATTTTCTTTTGTTTGTTCTCAGCCTCCCAGTCATCAGTTTGAGTGGATGTCCCCTAGTTCTGGTATTTTGTGAGAGGGAGAAGAATGTCCCTCTATCCACTTTACTCATGCCCTGCATTATTTTGTACGTCTCAATCATATCCCCCTCAGGTGCCTTTTTTCCAGACTAAAGAGCCCCAAATGTTTTAGCCTTTCCTCATAAGGGAGGTCCCCCAGCCCAGTAATCATTTTAATCACTCTCTTTTGCACCTTTTCCAGTTCCACTATGTCATTTTTGAGATCAGGTGTCGTTCACTGTTCAGTTACCTACTTTAACCTCTACGGAGGGAAACTGATATTTAGCCGAGTCCTTTTTATAGAATTTGGAGAGATAGTATTCTAGGAAGTCACTGGTCTTAATACAGCTTAACTGTACCAAGAAGCAGACAGAAACCTACATGACCTCAGGCCAAATCCCTTGTCTCTTTCTTTCATTCAGAACAGTGAGAGCAACGGTTTCACAAACACTTCATCCCAGCCAGATTGCCATTGCTAGATTCCTTTTACCGACAACATTATGAATCCTGTTGCACCAAATACACCACTGAATCCACCTATCTAACACAAGCAAGAAACACACACCTCCCTTTCTTTGTTCGCATCAGAGAAGCTGCACAATTCAAATGATGGCTGCACCTGAAAAATAGGTTAAAAAATTCAACTGGAATCAACCTGGTTTCAACCAGAATTTGGCTAGTTCAATTGTGTTATCTCGGCCATTTGCTAGATCACTTTTGTACATATGGTCCTTGCATGCATATAAAGCTGTATATTGTCCCTCGTTATTGTAAGCCATCTTGGGTCCTTTTCCAAGGAGAAAGGTGGGGTAAAAATATTCAAAATAATAATAAAATAATTAGTGCCGCACAAGTACTTTTTCACCCAGAGGATCACTGGTCTATGGAATTCCCTGCCAAAAGAAGTGGTGACAGCTGTCAGCCTTGACAGCTTTAAGAAAGGATTAGACAAGTTCATGGAGAACAAGGGTATCAATGGCTATCATGATGGATGCCTAAGGACAACCTCCGGGTTGGAGAGATAGGTAGGATACCTCTGAAAGCCATTTGCAGGGAATCGTAAGCAGAAGACATCTGTTTGGGAATACCCTGAAGCAAACGGTGAGCCACTGTGTGAAGCAGAATGCTGGACTGGATATGCTGTGGCCTGTTCCAGCAAGGCTGTTCTTATGTTCTTATGATCCGATTTCTCCATAGTCATGGAAAATTTGTCCTGTATCCAATACTTAATTATTCTTTAAACTTCCAAGTCTATTAAGTTACTTTCAAATGGTCCAGGAGATGCTCTTCACCATCCATCCGGCAAGGTGTGTTGTTTTTGTTCTCCATAGCCTCTTCTGGCTTAATATTTAGAGCTTGAGATATGTGATATGTTGTTAATTATTTCCTAGAACCTCTCAAAGGACTACATCTCCCATCTCCCCCGAACCAAAACACAACGGCATGTCCTAAACCTGAAAAGCCACTCTATAACAACACTGATGGAACCCTGGGAGCTACTTTGTCACAAAGACCCACTTAGAAAAAGGAAGGCCTCCAGTTGGAAACAGCCCATGTAAATATTCTTATCTCTAACAGAACCTTGAATACGATCGATCATATTGGAATAAACTCTAGTGAGCCTAATTCTATGTTCCAGCTTAGAATGTTCCAGCTTAGAATGTTCCTAATTCTATGCTCAGACACCTTGCTCTCCTGTTCCAGCTACATAGGTGATGGAGGATTAATTGCACATGACCTGCCTTTTACACAGAAAACCTGGTCTGTTAGATAACTTTCTAACATCATTAAGTATATTACCATTACTCATGTCTACCTGTGTTATTCAGAGAGCAGGCGATTCATAAAGAAGAGTCAGCAGATATAAAACCCACTGAAAGCCTGAGCATATATCAGTTTTTTTTTCCAGGCAGTGTTTGAAAGACTTATAATACAGAGTCTATGATCAAGACAAACCTGCTATAGCCTTATGGATCACTGAGTCCAGACCACGTCAGGGGGAATTGAATTACCAACCTCTAACTCTGTAGCCACATACCTAAACCAGTGAGTTATCCAGCAGTTGTCTGCAATTTATTTATTTATTTGTTTGTTTGTTTGTTTGTTTGTTTGACTTTTATACCGCCCATCTAGCCCTAGGGCTACTCTGGGCAGTTTACAACATGGAATCACATAACAAGCTAACAAAGGAATATATGTAAAAAAACCAAAATACAAGGAGCATAATAAAACAAAATATACATAAATCAACAGCAATAAACTAAAATTAGGCTAAAATAACGATAAAAATAGCAGGAGATTGATAAAACAGGGGGAAAGAGAGGATAAGCAGTAAAAAGAATAGTGTCTTATTGGATGTTTGATTCTATACAACCAGGTCTTCAATAATTTGAAGCGAGGGTGCCAGCCGAATTTCAGGGGGTAGATGGTTCCATAACTGGGGAGCAACCACCAAGAAGGTCCTACTCCTTGTTACAACTTTCCGGGCCTCCCTCAGGGTTGGCACTCCTAGGTGTCCTGCCTGGCTAGCACGGGAGATCCTGGCAGTTCTTCTTTGGAGCAGCTGCTCTGTCAGATATAGAGTTATTTTGGAAACAAACCAGGAAAAGAGGTGACCTTCCCTCTTAACAGCACTACCCCCATCCATCACTCCTTTCTGTCTTGCTCACCGTAAGCATTCAGCCTTTGACAGGTCATCCACAAGGAAATGTAGCTCTTCACATTCAATTTAAAAAGTAACCCACTCTGTCCAAGGAAGAAATTTTTTCGCAACCTGGGTGCCACCACACGGAAGAACCTGCATCACTTTATTTATTATTATTATATTTATTTATTTGTTTCATTTTTATACTGCCCAACTTCCAAACTGGAACTAGGACTTTAAGTCCTAGATGTCAGTCTCTGGCTATGGGAGCATCAAGGTGGAAAACTCCATTGTCAAGCTTACCTGAGTAAGTTTACAGTATGGTAGTCAGGGGTGCATATTATAGAAAAGCGCTACAGCAACTTGTGCTTCTATTAGTAACTCTGGGCTAGAATGCTGACTGTGTTAAATCAAGACTTATCCCCTGTGACGGGGCTCCTATAGCAATATACAGTATAGAGATATATATCCTATAGCATTATATAGCAATAATGAAAGGTAGTCAAGTTGATCTCAACTTATGGTGACCCTTCGTAGGGTTTTCCAGGGACAGAGTACCTTTAGCTGGTCCAAAATGCTATAGCCACACTGCTGCCTACCGCTGGTTACTGGGAGCATACGACTCCTTTCCTACATCAGCTTTATTGGCTTCTGGTCTGCTTTCAGGCAAAGTTCCAAGTAGAGATGGGCGTTTCGTTTCTGAAAGGATCTGGTTCCAAAACGAAACACAGCAGCACAACTGCAGTTCGGAATGGGACCCACCCTCTGGAACGAAATCAACCACTAACTTATCTTCCTTTGGGCCGTGCAGTGTGAAACATCAATGAGGAAGCAGACTCCAAAGCACCATCTTTCCTTATCCTTGGCACTGGCCAATCTGGAGCTCAGTAAGGACATGCATCATCCCGCCTTCCTCTCTGATTAGCTAGCAGCATGGAGAAGGAAATATGACACATCGAAGGCTGCTTCCTTCGTTGGAGTTTCGTCCTGCGCCACCCAAAGGTAGGTAAGTCAGGAGTCGATTTCATTGCCATGTTTCGTTTCGGAACCAGGCCCCTTCCGAAACAAAATGCCCATCTCTAGTTCCCAGTGCTGGACTTTACCTATAAAAGCCCTATACAGTTTGGTTCCATGTTATCTGAAGGCCCACAGCCTTCTCAGCTTTTAAGATCTTCTGGGGAGGCCCTTCTCTCAGCTCTTGCATCATCCCAAGGTAATTTGGTAGGGACACAAGAGAGGGCCTCATAGAATCATAGAGGTGGAAGAGACCTCAACGGCCATCCATTCCAACCCCCTGCCATGCAGGAACCCCTTCACAATATTTCCGACAGATGGCCATCCAGCCTCTGCTTAAAAAACCTCCAAGAAAGGAGACTCCACCACCCTTTGTGGCAGCATATTCCATTGCCGAACAGCTCTAACCGTCATGAAGTTCTTCCTAATGTTCAAATGGAATCTCTTTTCCTGCAGTTTGAAACCATTGCCCCGAGTCCTAGTCTCTGAAGCCATCGAAAACAAACCTGTTCCCTCTTCAATATGACACCCTTTCAAATATTTAAACATAGCTATCATATCCCCTCTCAGCCTTCTTTTTGAAAGGCTAAACATTCCTCAGTGGTGGCTCCAACGCTTTGGAATGGACCGCCCTGTGAAGCCAGGTTGAGCTCCTCCCATCTACAGGCAAAAACAAAAAACAAAAACAAAAAACCCTTCATTTCCAGGGAGGTTTTTAATTAAAGGGAGGGCAGTTCCCCTGGCCCAGGCATGACCACCAATAACTTCTCCAGATAGCTCTTCTCTCTTGTTCTTAAGTCATTTCTGCCCACAAAGTCCTGCTTACCACAAAGTCCTGCTTACCACAGACAGCTTAAAAACACACAATGTGAAGAGGTCTCCACCGTTTGGTGAGGTAAGAGAAGTGATACATGTATACATTATACCCTTGAATTCAGTTAAAAATACAGAAAGTTAAGGCAAGACAAGGCTGAGGGTTGCAACCCGACAACCTTAAATCTTATCCTGAAGCAAGTCACTCACAGGCGTGTCCCTCCTGTAAGCAACACACGCCTAGGTTCCAATGGGAAGTTAGCCAAACAAAGTGATTTAACCTTCTTAGATGGCTGCCTTTAATACCCTGTTCGCTAAACACAGCTTTGTCTATATTTAAAACAAGAGTTGGTCAAGATAGCCTAACACTGAACAAGTGTTTAAAAGGCAAAGAAGAAGAAAAGCTGGAGTTCAAATAATACTTTTTTAAGAGAGGCAGAAGATGCAGTTATGATAGTAAGCTTTTGTGCTACACAGGAATCTCCACGAGATAGTAGAGCTGGAGAAATCAGAAGCCAGCATGCCTGTTTGCAGAAGCAATTTGCGATCGCAACCATGTTGTGATCCTCTTGACTACATTTGTAACTAGCCATAGCTTATTTTTTTTTAAAAAAAGGTGACATTTTAGGCATTTGTGGGTTGTGGTTGTTGTTTTCACAATTGTAACTTCTAAGGAAGTAACTGTGTTAGTTTGTTGCTGCAAAAACAGCAAAAAGACTTGTGGCACCGTAAAGATTAACGAGCTTTCCTTGGCATAATAAGCAATCATGGATTGTCGTTTGCTTCTCTACATGGACGTTTCTGCCAAAGAAAACATTCATTTTTAAGAGGCTATAAAAATTTATCAAGACGGTGGGAAGTTCTGTTTAACAGGTAAACCAAAACAATAAACCAGAACAGTAACTCTTTCCCTCTCTATCCTTTCATTGCTTCAAAGTGCCACGATCCAGGAAATGCTCCAGATGTACAATGCAATACATTTTGCAAAAATTCAGATCAGGAGAGGGAGAACAGGAAAAGAGAAACAGTTATGGGTCACTAAGGTTGTAATCTCTCTCTCTCTCTCTCTCTCTCTCTCTCTGTCTGTCTGTCTGTCTGTCTGTCTGTCTGTCTGTCTGTCTGTCCCTCTCACTCATTCAGTCTCTCTCCCTCCCTCCCTCCCTCCCACACACACACACACACACACACACACCTCTTCCACTGGATTCCAGGGGGATATACCGGGCCTCCAGGGAAAAGAGCCAGCCTGTGTGGCCTTGGGCAAGCTGGACAGTCCCAGATATACTCCCAGAAGACGAGGATGGTCCAGGCAAGGGATGGGCACAAAATGGAAAAATTGAGATGTGTTTCACTTTGTTTCATTCCCCCTGTGATTTGTTTTGTTAGAAATGATTTAAAGAAAATTCATACAAAATGAACCAGTAATGAACTGATTT
>JAHTLZ010003526.1:3226086-3258576 GCA_023846285.1 Phrynocephalus versicolor | reverse complement strand
GCTACATCCAACACCCACCCAAAGCCTGGTGCCTGCCTAGCCAAAGCAGGTAAGCACTTTCTCAGTTGCAAGAAAGGTTACACAAGGCAAAAGGATGATCAACTGAGGCAGCCAAAAGATCGCACACACAGTGGGGTCATTATTATATCGCTGCCACCCACTCCCACCTCGCAAAGGAGATTTAACCCCATGTAGAGTTTCAAGGCTGCCGGTCGAGCCGCAAAAGAAATCAATAGGACACAATGGAAGAATTGTTTTTAAAAGAGCCAAGCACCAAAGGTGGAATTAAAAAAAAACAAAACTCCACCCCAAACTATTTTCTTCATCTGTTGAAGCAGCAAGGAGGAGATGGAAGGGAGATGAGGGGAAAGCAAAGACCATGAAGTAGTCTGGTTTCACTCCGCCAACAACGATAACGTTTTAAGCTCCAGTCGCAAAACCTGAGTCAGGAGAACATACAAAGAGCTGCGATGGATTAGGCCACGGGGCCCATCCAGTCCAGTGCTCTACCGATGCAGCCACCAACCAGATGCTGATGGGAAGCTCACAGCTGGACACAAATGAAACAGGGCCCACTATATGATGCTTTATCCTAGCCTAGGCAGATAAAGGGTGTGACCACACAGAGGCTTGTCCTGGGCTGATACGAACTTTTCTATACCACACCCGGCATTTCAATCACGGTCGCAATTCACACGGAAATGCTTAATCCTCCTGGGAAGGTGCGCTATAATTTGTACGCATGCCACATACCCCCTATTCTCTCACACACTTCTCTGCCATTATCACCACCCTCTTGCCCATTCCTTTGACCTGCATTCTAATTCCTTCTTGTTGAAAAAAAAATTCAGTGAGTGAAATAGCGCTGAACTGATAGAATGCAGTAAGGATTCGAATTAGGGCTGTATCAGTTTAGTGGCATAGTAAGAATGGAACGTCTCTTTTTTAAAAAGCCAACAAAGTTCACAAGCCCTGACAGCCAAATGAATATACCACATATTCATGGGAAAAGGTTGGATCGACTCTTGATTATTACCTCTATCACTCTGTAGTCAAAGGAACGGTGAGTAACTCGACGCAAACATTTTTCTAGTCACTCCCTAAATCTCTACCGCAGGGAGTTTAAAATCTGACATTCGATACCAGGCATCTACAGAGAAAAGAGAGGAGAACTGAGACTGGAATATTGATTTTAGGCAGCAAGTTTTAGGCTCGGATGGGACACCCAGTAAGATTTCTAACTTCAAAACTCAGCACTCTCCATTCCAAGCAACCCAGTCAGCAGACGTAATGAAAACTGCATTTGAAACATCCATAAATATAAGGGGTCTTCCAACCAAGGTATGTGAACGCCAGAGGGTGTGTGTGCGAGCAGAAGCTGCCATTCAGGAATGACACACCCAAAACACCTCTGCGCACACGGAGAGGGATACAGTCCTTGGGATCTTGGTATACGGGTTTGATCCTAGAAATGAGACATGAGCAAAAGAGGAAGGTGACCTAATCTTCCGATTACTCAGTAATAGATGCCACAGCATCGAATTCCCTGGGGTTGACTCCCAAAGAAACCCTGGACCTGCAGCCTTTTTTAATCAGTCCTACACAATCCACCCAGCTGCCTAGATGCCCTAAGCCAGGCCTGCCCAAAGTCCGGCCCAGGGGCCAAATCCGGCTCGTCAGGCCATTCTGAGTGGCCCGCGGATGGCTGGCCCGCCCCTCCCTCCCCCTCTTTCGCCCCATGTTTTTTTAAACAGGCTCCCTGTGCTTCCTTTGGTCCCCACCTTCCTTCCTTCCTCCCTTCCTTGTTCCCCACCTTCCTCCCTTCCTCTCTTGGTTTCCACCTCCCTCCCTCCCTCCCTTGGTCCCCACCTTCCTTCCTGCTGGGTGGGGTTGCAAGGGCTCAGTGGGTGGGGCTTGCAGTGGGGTGGCAGGGTCGGTGAGCAACCGGCCCCTGACACATTCTCAGCCACCAAATCTGGCCCTCCTTACAAAAAGTTTGGGCACCCCTGCCGTAAGCACATCCAATCTCGCCTGATTTCTGAAGCTAAGCAGGGTCAGCCCTGGTTAGTACTTGGATGGGAGACCACCAGGGAATACCAGGTGCTGTAGTTGCCTGGAGTAGGAACTGGCAAACCACTCCAGTATTCCTGCCACAAAAACTCCATGGACATGGGGTTATGAAGATTTGGTCATGACTGTAACGACGCAACACACACACACACACAAAAATCCACCTACAGCTACACTTCATCTCACTTAGGTTTGTTTACAACTAGCCAATAAAACTGACAGTGTGCATCCACCTTTCCCGGGTCGATCACATTTATTTAGTCCAGCAGATCTGAAGCAGCCGCAGCCACTCAGCTGTCCCCAAACTCCTTAATCCTGCCTCTTTGAATTTGAAGGGTGGATTAAATCAAGATCTCCAAGTGCTGGGATGGGACCCAAGGTGGAAGAAGAAACAAAAGGAAGATTTATTCTCACACAAGGACTCAAGGAGGACTTCATTTGCTGGGTAGATTCTAGTTAAAATTCACAGCCAAGAAAAATTACCGGTATTTTTCTGTCTATAAGACCCCCCCCCCAACTTTTTCAACCTAAAATCCAGTTTTGTAATCACACTCCTTGGCTTCCCTCCATGTATAAGACAGCCCTCAATTTTTAGTGTAACAGTTTTAGACAAAAATATAGTCATACAGTACACAGAAAAAAATACTGTATTTTTCCAACTGCACCACCTAGAAAACAACACCAGCTGAGGATTCCAGGAGATGTGATCTGGTCTAGAAGCTCTTCCCAGCGCTGGTGCTCACAACCCTAAAAGCAAGCACATTGCTACCGGTGTGGGGAATCCCTGTTGGTGCCAGGCGGTGTACAAAACGCAAGTGAACGTGTTAGCGGGCTATCGAGTGTGTGTTCTGCACAAGACGGGGCCAGAGGAAAGCCAGATAACTGGAAATCGGGGGTGGAAGCAAAATACAGATCGAGGAGCAGGAGAAACGGGTTGGAGAGGTAAATATTTTTTTACCAGTGCCTGCCTAACTACAACGAGCCTGAGACAACCTGAAGATTGGAATCACAACCTTCGCAAGCTGCAAGCCACGGGGGTTATTTAGTGGAGCTACAGCAGGACGCAACATAAACAACCGTCTGGACTAAAAAGCGAGCGCGAAGCCCGATCCATTAACGCCCGTCGCGCGTTCCTTTTTAGAGTCCAGCCCGTTACTCTCTCGTTAGGGCAGGCACCGAAGCGCCAACTTCAGATTGTCTCCTGGTGCCCCGCGGCAGCCTGGAGAGGGTCCCGGCTGAAGCGCCTGAGAAACCGAAGGAACAAATAAAAGCTCAGCCCAAAACCGACGGAGGGGCTTTGCCAACTTCACTCAGCCCCGACGCAGGCGCCCGATCGCTGCGCTCCTTCCGATCGCCCTGTCTATGGAAGGATCGCAGCGATCGGGCGCCTGTGTCGGGGCTGGAGAAGCGTGCGGCCAGCCGCGCATCGGCTTCTCCGTGGAAGGATCGCAGCTGGGGATGGTGCCCGACGGGGAAGGTTAGGATGGATCCCGAAACGGAGGCGCGCAACCGGCCAGGAGACACTCACCTACCGCGGGCGCGCAGTCCGGCGGCGGCGAGGGAGCTCCCTCCGCGGAGCCACCAACCAGCGGCGCCCCGCGAAGGGAAGGCGAAGAAGGACAGGTGCGCGGAGAGGCAGCCGTCCGGCGACCGAGGAAAGCAGCTTAGGCGAGAGCGAGGGTGCGGGCGGCTGACGGAGAGGCACACTCCGCCCCTCCGGCCCTGACATCACGCCGGCGGCCCTCCCTTCCCCGCTGGACGCTTAAAGGCGCAGGGGAGCCGACGAGGCGCCGGTTCGAATCCTGCTCCCGGCAGGGAAATGCGCGCACCTGTCCCTTGTGCGCTCCGGGGTGGGGAGGCGATTTAGAAGGGTGCTTCTGAAGTGTTGCGGTGCTGTGAATTTGTAGCAGCTTTTATTTCTGTGGCACAGGAGAAAAGCAGAGGGTGAGTCACAGAGGAGAATACAGTGGTACCTTGTATAAAGGAATTATTAATTCGTTCCAAATGAAATTATGTTAAGCAAATTTTCCTTTAGACAAATTCCCATAGGAATGCATTTTCCCCATAGGCGATTATGTTAAGCAAATTTCCCCTATCTCCAGAATTTTTATGTTGTACAGATTTTATGTTATACAAGCTGTTTGTTATACAAGGGTCCACTTGTACAGGCAAGTTCCCCAGACTTCACCCATTTCTCGTTAACATAAAAGCCTCCCTGGCTCACTCTGAGACGTTTATAGAAGAAGGAATAAGAAAAAGTTTCTTTAGTTTTAGCTTTAAAAAAAAAAACAATTACATACTTTTTTTTTTGCTTCTCTCTAGTGTACACCTACCCATCTGAACAGATCAACAGCAAACAAATAACTGCCTCCCAGCCTGCCAAGTCCTCCACATAGAGGAAAACGACAAAGGAAAAACCAGAAATCTGTTCAAGAAAATTGGAGATATTCAAGGGGCATTTCGAGCAAAGGTGGATATGATAAAGGACAAAAATGGTAGGGACCTAACAGAAGCAGAAGACATGAAGAAGAGGTGGCAAGAATACACAGAGGAATTATATCAGGAAGATCTGGATGTCCCTGATAACCAAGATAGTGTAGTTACTGACCTGGAGCCAGACATCCTGGAAAGTGATGTCAAGTGGGCCTTAGAAAGCATTGCAAACAGCAAGGCCAGCAGAGGTGATGGAGTTCCAGCTGAACTATTTAAAATCTTAAAAGAGGATGCTGTAAATGTGTTACGTGCAATATGGCATCAAATTTGGAAAACTCAGCAGTGGCCATAGGACTGGAAAAGATCTCTGTACACCCCAATCCCAAAGAAGGGCAACACCAAAGAATGCTCCAACTATTGTACAATTGCACTCATTTCACACACTAGCAAGGTTATGCTCAAAATTCTACAAGGGAAGCTTCAGCAGTATGTGGACAGAGAACTCCCAGAAGTGCAAGCTGAATTTCTAAGGGGCAGAGGAACTAGAGATCAAATTGCCAACATGTGCTGGATTATGGAGAAAGCTAGAGAGTTCCAGAAAAACATCTACTTCTGCTTCATTGACTATGCCAAAGCCTTTGACTGTGTGGACCACAACAAACTGTGGCAAGTCCTTAAAGGAATGGGAGTGCCTGACCACCTTTATCTGTCTCTTAAGAAATCTATATGTGGGACAAGCACAACGGTCAGAACTGGATATGGAACAAATGACTGGTTTAAAATTGGGAAAGGAGTATGACAAGGCTGTATACTGTCACCTTGTCTATTTAACGTATATGCAGAGTACATCATGCAAAAGGCAGGACTGGATGAATTACAAGCCAGAATTAAGATTGCCAGAAGAAATATCACCAACCTCAGATGATACTACAGAAAGTGAGGAGGAATTAAAGAACCTTTTGATGAAGCTGAAAGAGGAGAGTGGGAAAAAATGAACATAAAAAGACTAAGATCATGGCCACTGGTCCCATCACCTCCTGGCAAATAGAAGGGGAAGAAATTGAGGAAATGACAGGGTTTATTGTCTTGGGCTCCTTGATCACTGCAGATGGCGACTGCAGCAATGAAATTAAAAGATGCCTGCTTCTTGGGAGGAAAGCAATGCCAAACCTAGGCAGCATCTTAAAGAGCAGAGACATCACTTTGCCGACAAAGATTTGGATAGTCAAAGTTATTGTTTTTCCAGTAGTGATGTATGGAAGTGAGAGCTGGAGTATAAAGAAGGCTGAACATTGCAGAATTGGTGCTTTTGAGCTGTGTTGCTGGAGGAGGAGTCTTGAGAGTCCCCTGGACTGCAAGGAGATCAAACCTATCCATCCTGAAAGAAATCAACCTTGAATGTTCACTGGAAGGACAGATTTTGAAGCTGGGGCTCCAGTACTTTGGCCACCTCATGAGGAGAGAGGAGTCCTTGGAAAAGTCCCTGATGTTGGGAAAGATTGAAGGCAAAGGGAAAAGGGGACGGCAGAGAATGAGATAGTTGGGACCTTGGGACCTGGCAGGAAACTTTCTTCTAACTGAATTGGCCCACCCTACCCCTACATCCAAGGCAGAACAGCTGAGTCCTCATCCTGAGAGAGGCCTGAAGGGAGAAAACCAGGAACAGGTCTTCTCAGGGGTCACTCCTTGGCTATGAAACCATCTACCATCTGCTCTCTGCCTGGCCACTAAGCTACTAAAAAGCCCTAGGTATTTTGATGGGCCTTCCCAACTGCTCCATCAACAGGAACCATTGGAACTCTTGGCCATTAAGAGGATCAGCTGCTGCCAGTCAAAAATGTTTTGTGCCTTTTATCACATATTTTTAAATGTATTGCACTCTTGTTTCATGATGAATGCTCGAGTTATGTAGTTAATGATGTCTCATCGTGTTTGATTGTTGTCTTTTTTTCTGTTGGAAACCACCTTGAGTGGCCTTTGACCTAATGGGTGGTACAAAAAATAAATAGATAACGAGACAAAGAACTAGGTGCTAACCTGTACCTGAGACCATTTCATATTTCTCCACCAAAATCTAGTTGCTGCCTCCTAGTATCTGCTGCCTGAGGTATTGGAGATGTGTAATCTCCAGGCATAAAACTGGGGTACTTCAAGGGCCAGATGCAGGGGAGTGGTATCAGGAGACAGATATCTAGTCTCGTGTGCTCCCAGACACATTTGGTGGGGCCACTGTGAGATACAGGAAGCTGGACTAGATGGGCCTTTGGCCTGATCCAGCATGGCTCTTCTTATGTTCTTATGACTTGACTCAGTCAAGCAGAATTGGGAGCCCAGGGGCTCAGCCCTGGACATGTACCTTAAAAATGCTTAAAGGTGGGCATTTTAAAAGCAAAACTATGGGTTTTGGCAGGTAGGTGTGTAAAAAAAAAAAGCCACGTCAGTGTTTGAAAAGAGCCACATCTATTTATCTCATAAAGCCAGTACTAACAGTCCCTCTTAGAAGATGTGCATTTTACTCTTCTATTTATTAAGTTCTAATCTGATCATTAAAAAAAGGAACTCGAGGCAGCAAACAAGATGTCTAAAGGGAAGTAAAGCAATTAAATCATCAGAATAGTAATGAAACACAAGGACCAAATTTTGCATTTGCATCTGATCCCATGGCCCTGCGTGTAGGAGTGACAAAGGTCCATCGACAGTCATGGACAGGCAGTGTGCTAGCAACCACCTGAATGTTCACGAGGAACCTCCTGTTGCTTCACCTTTATTGTTTTCACCTCGGTTCTGGCACTAATGAATCATCACGGTGCCACGGTGGGCCAGTGTCATGGGCACATGGTGCTTATGTAAACGCATTACAGGAATGCGGCGCTGACTCATGTCTCATGGGAAATCGTGATGGTGTACTTACTTTACTGGTTGCCAGAGATAAGGTTCCAGAGACAGTTTCGTTTGCTTTCCTCCGCTAAGCAGAAAAATGAAAAATAAAAGCCATACATGAAACCAAAACGAATGTTCACATTCTGGTCTTTTCCCTCTCCTTATCTCATGAACTAATCCATAATATTCTCCCAAAGCCTCCTGTCTCTGATACTCAAACAGATGAAGGTGGTGGAAAATCACATGGTCTCCTGACCAGCATGAACATCTGCTCTAGGATGCAAACGTGTCCATCCCGGTCTCATCCACCTGTGTTCCCAGTAAAGAAACACTGCATGGAGCAAGGGTTGGAACCCAAGCCTCACTCAGATTGTTATGGAGCTCTTGCTCCCATCATCCAACTGTTGATCCATGCTGTCTTGGCTGATGGGAAATGGAGTCAAAGAAGATCACACCTCCACGATGCTCTGAATTCACCTGGTGTCTGAATACGGGCGGAGAGGGGTTCTGGCTTATTGAGTGCTGGAATGAGAGACCACTAAGTAATACCATAGATATGAGAGTTGCACTGGTGCCAGATGGTGCAGTATATAAATACATAAATAAATAAATAAAATAACTCTCAGTGAATGACACAAGGAAAACTTCATCTATCAACTCATGGGCTCTGAGTTATCCGTGACGGATCAGGAAAGAGATCTTGGTGTGTTGGTGGACAGCTCCATGAAGGTGTCTCCCCAATGTGTGGCAGCAGTGAAGAAGGCCAATTCCATGCTAGGGATCATCAAAAAGGGGATTGAAAATAAAATAGCCAACATTATAATGCCATTATACAAAACAATAGTAAGGCCGCACCTGGAGTATTGTGTACAATTCTGGTCACCGCATCTCAAGAAAGACATAGTGGAACTGGAAAAGGTGCAGAAGAGAGCGACTAAAATGATTACTGGGCTGGGGCACCTCCCTTATGAAGAAAGGCTAAAACATTTGGGCCTCTTTAGTCTGGAAAAAAGGCGCTTGAGGGGGGGATATGACTGAGACATACAAAATAATGCAGGGTATGAGTAAAGTGGATAGAGCGAAGTTCTTCTCTCTGTCCCAAAATACCAGAACTAGGGGACATACACTCAAATTGAGGGCTGGGAGAGTAAGAACTGACAAAAGAAAATATTTTTTCACCCAGCGCGTTGTAAGTCTATGGAACTCCCTGCCACAGGATGTGGTGATGGCATCTGGCCTGGATGCCTTCAAAAGGGGATTGGACAGATTCCTGGAGGAAAAGTCCATCACAGGTTACAAACCATGATGGAGAAACCAGGTATTTCAAGGGCCAGATGCAGGGGAGTGGTATCAGGAGACAGATATCTAGTCTCATGCGCTCCCAAACGCATCTGGTGGGGCCGCTGTGAGATACAGGAAGCTGGACTAGATGGGCCTTTGGCCTGATCCAGCATGGCTCTTCTTATGTTCTTATGTTTTTATGTTGTCTGCAATGGTAGGAAAGAACTGTCCATCAGAGTTGTCAGTGTAAAGATAGATGACGTTGCCCAGATTAATCTAACCATTGTCTAATTAACTGGCACTTGCAGTCTCAATAACTCATTCATCAACTTAGTAGGAGAAAGAATAAAAGGTTTCGTCACTTCCAGTTAAACAGATGAAACAGCAAATGGACAAACATGACTGCTGTGAGCAGCAGATTTCAGTGGGGCTTTAGAGAGGTGAGGAAAGGCAGGTGGAAACTCTATGAATTCAAAGGCAAGAGGGAATTGGCAAGTGCTGGACGAATTGGCAGTCACCCCGACCCATAAAGGTCTCTCCCAGCCATGCTGACGAAAGGCAACATGCAAGATTGGGGGGGGGGGACCCTCCAACATGTAGTAGCATGGATATTTTGGCAGGAGTTGAAAAATTGTCTTCGCAGAGTACAGCTGCCAATGTTCATGCTGACTGGGAGAGGGTTGGCTTCTAGTCATTTCAATCTGAGAATGCAATCTTTAGAACCGCAGCATTTTTTTAAATATACTCTTGTCAACAGCAGATCTCAAGAACAACCTAGTGCCTCTCCGCTGTACTAGGTGACACCCCCTGCCCCAGTCTTGTGAAGGAAAAAGGAAAACATTCCCTCCCTCCCTAAAGACTTTGCAGTTTTATGAACCTCAGCCACACACGGACAAAAACAGGTTTGTACTATGACGTTAGCCATTCAGAAGCTGCGTCCACACCCAGGAAATACTTTCTCAGTCGCTCGGCTTCAGTGCGACGAGGTTGCGCTTCTGTGGCCCAGGAGCCAAGATATACAGTACAGGATTTTGCCTTGTATTTTTGTTTTTGGAAAAGTTCCACCTGCTCATAATCACATGCAAAAAAAGCCCATAATGAGTGGCTGAGTAAGAGCCAGGGAGCCGGTGCCTCTTGGCAAAGGGCAGAAGAGGAAAAGAGGCACATGCCTCACATAGTTTTAAAAACCAGTCTGACTGGTCACTCGTTCTGACAGCAGTGTGAGGAGTTTTAAAGAAGTATTATTAGTTGCATTGTTTGGGTGTACATGGACAGGGCAGCCCTCGGGGGGGGGGATTACTGTATACAACATGGCTTCCGACAGCCAGCCAATGACACCATCGAGACACAACCAATTTCCTTAAATGACATCCATCCCCTCTGGAAAGGGCCAGCTAGAATCGCAAAGAATGTCTAAGGCAGTGGTGGCCAAACTTTGGCCCTCCAGATGTTTTGGACCACAACTCCCACAGTCCATTGTCATTGGCAATACAGGCTTGGAATTCTGGGAGTTGTGGTCCAAAACATCTGAAGGGCTGAAGTTTGGCCACCACCACTGGTCGAAGGGGAGTGGGAGGGAAGCACAGAACACAGCGTGGAAGAGCAAGTTACACAACTGTCCGCAAATCCTTCCCATCACATCTGGGACTGGGAGGACGGAGAAGGACTAACCTTCAAGTCGGAGGCTGATTCCAAGACCTCAATAGTGCTAGGTATCAAAAATCTGCTGCTCTGCCATATTGCTTAATGTTTGACTAGAGTATAATTTCCCCCCATCTATCCTTAATTCTGCTTTTCTCCAGGCCTACAATTTTATTTTCAATCTCCAGTTTTACAAGAACTATGGTGTACACTGAACTCTCGTATAACAAACGCTTTGTATAACATAACATCTGCACAACATAAAAAATTCCGCAGACAATGGAATTTTGCTTAACAGAATCGCCTGTGGGGCGAATCCATACAACATAAAAATGGTCGCAATTAGGGATTACTCTGTTTTCAATGCATTCCTATAGAAAATTTGTACAAAGGAAAATTTGCTTAGCAGAATTTCGTTTGGAACGAATTAATTCCTTTATAACAGGTACCACTGTATTTGCAACTCTGCTAAAAATTAAAGAGAAACCCATATGTGCCACCTGCAGCTTTTACAGAGGCAAGTTGTTATCTATCTATCTATCTATCTATCTATCTATCTATCTATCTATCTATCTATCTATCTATCTATCTATCTATCTATCTATCTATCTGGCCCAAGAGAGATTTCTGTAGAAAAAAGTGTCTTTCTATCTGTGCAATGGACTTTGTCAGAGATCCCTAATTTTCCAAACTGAGACTCTGATCAACATTCTCTTTTGTTTATAACTCCTAACCATCTGAATTCTTGAAGGCTTTCACGGCCAGGATCTGATAGCTGTTGTGAGTTTTTTGGGCTGTTTGGCCGTGTTCTGGAATTTTTTCTTCCTGACGTTTTGCCAGACTCTGTGGCCGGCATCTTCAGAGGGCAAGGAGCTCAGGGAACTAGGAGTTGTCTCTGTGCTCTGGGGTATAGAATCTCAGAATCTCACTTACTCTATGATGGTTTGAAGTCAGCCTGAAAAGGTGGATCTTCAGTTGTTGGCAGGAGAATAAAAGGGATAGGGGCAACCTGACTTCCCAACGGAGATTGTTCCATAACCTGGCAGCTGCTGCAGAGAAGGCCCTCTCCCGTGTCTCCATCAGCCATGTTTGTGCTCTCAATGGAACCAAGCAGAAGGCCTCCTCGGATGATCTTCGGTGTCAAGAAGGCTTATATCGGGAGATGCAATCAAACTTAGGGCTGGGAGAGTAAGAACAGACAAAAGAAAATATTTTTTTCACCCAGCGCGTTGTTAGTCTGTGGAAATCCCTGCCACAGGATGTGGGGATGGCATCTGGCCTGGATGCCTTCAATAATGGGGTTGGGCAGATTCCTGGAGGAAAAGTCTATCACAGGTTACAAACTATGATGGAGATGTGTAATCTCCAGGCTTAAAACTGGGGTACTTCAAGGGCCAGATGCTGGGGAGTGGTATCAGGAGACAGATATCTAGTCTCATGCACTCCCAGACGCATCTGGTGGGGCCACTGTGAGATACAGGAAGCTTGACTAGATGGGCCTTTGGCCTGATCCAGCACGGCTCTTCTTATGTTCTTATGTACATTAACTTTTGTGCCAACAGGGCTTCAACTTCCTTTAGACTTTGTCATTAAATGTGGATCCTGATGTCACCAAAAACAGCAACATCCACAAATAAGAAGAAGGCATGAGCAAATTTGTGCAAGTGACAATCTTTGCAAAAATACATAACCTTTATTTAACGTCCTAAGTGGGGTGGGGTGGGGGGACCCAGATCAGGCCAAAGAGAAGGGTGCAAACCGAGTAGGCCCTAACATTTGGCTGAATACTGGAGGGTTGGAGGTGAAAAATCAGGAGACTGGCAAACAAAACAAAATATTCCAAGAAACAGCGTGGCTAGCTGGAACCCTGACTATATACTACACTGCAACACTTTGTTGCAGATGTCACTGGTGAGTGACTAAACCCGTCCAAGCCACTCATTTCATTGCATCTAGGGCAGCAACATTCTCTGCTATCAACCTCTGTGCATTGATTCAAGGGTTTGGGGGCCCACAGGGTTGGTACACATCATAGCAGCTCCTGTACTGGGATTTCTTTAAATGCAAACAAATGACGAAAGAAGGCTAGTGTCCTGTAGAAGTAAAGAGTTCATTCATTAAAGATTCCATTCATGAATGACTGAAACCAGCAATTGACCATTCGTAATGCATAGGAATTGTCCCTCAAGATTTTGGCTGGGATTCAGGCGGCGACTTGAGACTACGCCCAGTGTGGGTTTTGCCCCCCCCCCGCCCCAACTTGGAAACCGTTATCAAAACCCTACCAGATCTCTTCTCCGGAGTCATCAACCCAACCATTGCTTCACCTGAGTTCGGAAATGTCAGCTTTTGAAAACAACTACTCTCCACTTGTCATCCAGAACCACCCCCGGACCCATGAAAAGTCACATTCTCAAACGTCTAGGAATGGGAGAGAGTGGTGCAATTGACTGGGATTCTCCTACCATTTCCATCCATTCTTGTTTTTCTCACGAGCTCAATGTTTTTCATAAAGGCCACTCACCCCCGAAACGATGCCAATAAGAATAACATAACCTCAGAAAAGATTAGAAAATGACTTACTGTATATACTTGAATATAAGTCTAGTTTTTCAGCCCTAATTTTGGGCTGAAAAAAAAGGAGCCCTCGACTTACAATTGGGTCAATACTTTTAGCCACTGAGGTAAGTGCTTGGGTCGGTGGCTAAAAGTCATTTTAAACATCGCATACTGCTTCTCCTGACCCCCCCCCTGCATCACGGGGGAGCGGTGTACGATGTTTAAAATGACTTTTAGCCACTGACCCAAGTATTTGCCTCAGTGGCTAAAAGTCATTTTAAACATCACACGCCGTTCCCCCAGCTCACAAAGGAGGAGCTGCCAGGCCCTGCTACATTTGCCACCCTAGACTTATACTTGAGTGGATAAGTTTCCTCATTTTGAGGGGTTAAATTAGGGGCCCCGACTTATACTCAAGTATATATGGTATTTTGGATCACAAGGAAGATTCTGAGGAGGTATTGTTTAGAAAAATAAATTTAGAAAACCTTGGTTGCAGGAAACAATGACACTTGAACATTTTACTTTTTCAGTATGTTACTTTGACATCCAGTGTGGGCTACCATTACTATTTGTTTAAATGACAAGTTAATACCAACATTACTCAGCTATTTAAAAAAAATAGGGCTAACAAGCAATGAATTGTTCCATGCTATCGTGTTTTTGACATACCTCGGCCATGTCAGTTACTAGCCTTTCAAGCAGTGCTGTCATAAATGGCACTACTCAGTTCTAAGCTAAAACCTATGGCTTCCTTTACTGAGTCAATCCATCCTAGTACATTGCATTGTCCTCGTTTCCTACTGTCCTCCTTTCCCCCCCTACCGCTATTGTCTTTCCTCATGAATCTTGCCTTCACAGAACAAAGAAAAGTTAGCCTGTTCAATAAGCACTGTTGGAGTTTTTACAGCCTTGCATGCTGCTTCTCATAGATCAGGCATGTCCAAATTTTGGCCCTCCTGACAATGCCCAGAATTCCAAGCCTGTATTTCCAATGGCAAAGTACTGTGGGAGCTGTGGTCCAAAACAGCTGGAGGGCCGAAGTTTGGACATGCCTGTCATAGATGTCCCTGGGAGGGACCTTTTCAGGCTGGGGTGACTGTCAATCACTAACTGTACTAACCAGTACAGTGGTACCTTGTATAAAGGAATTAATTCGTTCCAAATGAAATTATGTTAAGCAAATTTTCCTTTATACAAATTCCCATAGGAATGCATTGAAAGCAGAGTAATCCCATTTTTATGTTGTACGGATTTTCCCCATAGGCAATTATGTTAAGCAAATTTCCCCTATCTCTGGAATTTTTTATGTTGTACAAATTTTCTGTTATACAAGCTGTCTGTTATACAAGGTACCACTGTAGTTCCCTCCTATCTCTGAATTCAAAGAGAGACTCACCCCTCTGCTCAGTCCTTTTCTCCTCTCTGTTGCCTGTTGGCAGTCAGTTGGTCTACTGAGGCCTGTTAGTGAGAACAGTCATGCTTGTTACCTGCAAGTTGAGTCATGGCAACTGGACTTCTTTTCTTGAGAGACTGAAACATTTCACTGCTCATCCAAACAGCTTCGTTTGGATGAGCAGCGAAACGTTTCAGTCTCTCAAGAAAAGAAGTCCAGTTCCAGACTCCACTTCCAGATAAACTCACCTGGATGACAGAATCTCCACAGACATACACCATGCCTGTGAGTTTGATCTGTCCCCAACTGAAAGTAAAGAAAATGGTTTTGACCCTTTCTACCGCTGTCTCAGAGTGAGTTATTGAGACTGTAAGTGCCAGTCGTTGTTAAGCAAATTTTCCTTTATACAAATTTCCCATAGGAATGCATTGAAAATGGAGCAATCCCAAATCACGACCTTTTTTATGTCATACAGATTTGCCCCATAGGCTATTCTGTTAAGCAAATTTCCCCAATCTCTGAAACTTGTATTATGTTGTACAGATTTTATGTTATACAAACTGTTTGTTATACGAGGGTCCACTGTAGTTCTGCTGCACATCTAATGGAATTTAACCAACATTAAAACACTCGCAACAAAATTTACTCCTTCCTGGGTAGAAGGTGGACACCTTTTCATTTTTCCAGGATCCCCAGCTATGGATACTAGTGGTAATGGGATAACATCTCCTGAAGCCTCATAGATAAAAGCATCTCGTTCCATTGACGCAGCCAGGCCCTATAGATACCCAAGTCCTTGCGGCCACAGTGCCTTCAGGTTTAGGGGTGTCGCATCCAGTTCACAAACTTCAGGAGTGTCTCCCCTCATCGTTTCAGAAGTGCTTGTCCTCACTGCAGCTAAAACTGTGCTCACGGCCTGGGGTTCAATCCCAGGTAGCAGGCTCATGGTTGACTCAGCCTTCCATCCTTCCGAGGTAGGTAAAATGAGTACCCTGCTTGCCGGGGGGGGGCAATGTGTAGCCTGCAAACTGTAATTAAAACTGTAAACTGCCCAGATACTACTTTGGTTGAAGAACACACAAACTTGCTCCGGGGGAGTCAGACTCTAGACGAGAAATCTCCTCAACCTCTAAGTCACTGTCATGTCCGTTGCTGAAATCTTGCAACAGAATACCAACTTGGACATGGGGACTGATGAGAATTTTAGCGCTCCACCCCAAAGAGCAAGAATTTTCAAGCTCCATTGGTGTTGTTTTCTACCAAGGGGGCAGCATTTCAAAACAAGTTTTGCCCATTTCTCTGTCTCTGGTGGCAATAGCCGGAGCAGATCTTGGTCAGAGGTTCTCCAATCAAGATACAGTAGTACCTTGTATAAAGGAATTAATTCATTCCAAATGAAATTATGTTAAGCAAATTTCCTTTATACAAATTTCCCATAGGAAATGAATACACTGAAAACAGAGTAATCCCTAATCACAACCATTTCCGGAATGTATTATGTTGTACAGATTTTATGTTATACAAACTGTTTGTTATACAAGGGCCCACTGTAATGTGTTAGAAAAATTGTATTTGCCAAGTTGTGCTGCACACATTCCCCAGCCCTTACGGAGGGAGAGAGTGGTGACTTAAATGTTTTGGTTTTATTTCTCCATCCCCACCCTTACCCTCCTAAACAAAAGGAAGGACAGAGCTGGCCTGGGAGAGCCGATTCTAAATATAGCCCGAACGTGTCAGCTTCTCATCAAGAGCCAAACGGCATCATAATTGGATTTTGGCACCTCTATTAATTGATGTCAGCTTTTTCATCAAAGTGGCATTTGTTATAACAGCCTAGCCGCCAGTACAGAAATGCTGAGGAATTTGAAGCTCTCTTTCATTTTCTTAAAATAATAGGCTACACCCCGAAGACGTGAAGAGATGCTCTTTAATACCGTCCCTGCCACTGTCACATAAGCCCGCCCCTCCAGATTCTTCAGCTTTGGGCTGTGAGTGCTTATTATTTCGCAAGGTTTTGTTTTGTTTTTTAAGGTCTGTGATACTGAGCTTCACATACATGGTGCCATTGATAGAAGATCGGGTAGGGAATGCAATTAGAGGAGTGGGTTAAGTGAAGATACACAGGGTTTGGCCTCCCATTGCTGGGTGGGTGAGATGGGGGAGGCGCAGCAGGAAGGGCAGAAAAACGAACGTTGTCCCCAGGCACTCCAAATGCTGGCTACGGCTCTGTTTTGGGGTACAGATGAGGGAGAGGGTGGGGTGCATGCAGAAGGGAAGCTGGAGGGGGGGTGAAGTTGAGGGTGATGTGACCCCTCTTTCAAAAACTGGAGGGACCCTCCCCAAGAAGACACCCTGCGATCCTCTTGGAAGCCAAGACCCACAGGATGGGGATCCGTCACTTATTTGGTAATAGAATCATAGAATGACTGAGTTGGAAGTGAGCCTATAAGGCCATCAGGTAAGCCCCCTGCTCAGTTAAAGGACTCATATCCTCATTGGTACATTTTGTGCTATTATTTTCTACCAGGTCAACTTGTTAACCCCCCCCCCACACACACACACCGAGCAATCAAAACCCCCAGCACTTATCCACAATCACAGTTTGACTGCAGTGGTGGCTTATTACGGGTTTATCTTTCCTTGGAGGCAATTAGTAGCAATCACACCCACCCTTCTTTGGATCTTGCTCCCTCCTAATACAATACTTTGGAACATGATGACAGCTTACAACATGGAAACTGTCGTCTTTGTTGGTCTCGGTCACTTAATTGTTTAATGGAGTGCTCAGCTTGTATAAGTGGCAACGTTGTAAAGCTCATCCTCGTTGTCTGCTCGCAGCTGTCTGGGCCGAGGCTGCCTTAGCTTTCCGTTCTAAGCATTATTTGTTCATTGGCTAAAGGCGGGTCCCATTTATTTGCAATACAAACTTCTGTCTTCCCAAGGTCAGTCAATACAGGGGTTTCTTCGTCCTGCACAAATGGTTTTGGAGAAGAGAGGAGGAAAGAGAGATTGGATCCTTTGTCTCGCCATCTCTATGCCGTATCAGAATGAGGAAATGTATTGATTTACTTACACAAGTGAAAATTTGCAATGCCCCACATACAACACAAAATCTACTACCAACAATAGGGGCAGCACAGCTTCATAAATGACATTCTAATTAATATCATAATTATATGGTATTAATCGCCATTGCTAGGGAGGATAGCTGAGTGGTTTATGTAGATGGCTGCAGAAGCAGAAGTTGGAATTTTGATGGCCTTCTGGTCTTCCTGCATTGTGATTCTAAATAAATAAATGCTCTTCCCTTCCCTTCAGGTTACAAAAGCCATGTTGTTGGACCCTTGGGCATTTGAGGCACCTAGCATTTCCTCTATGTCTGGTTTGAGTCACTGGGACAAAAGTAACCAGGATCTCCAACCCACAGGCAAGGAAGAACACCGGGAGGGTAAGGACAGGTCCTCGCTGGAATGCAGAAGCCCAGGACTTAAAGTACTTCCTGTTGTCCAACACCTGGGGACATTTTTGCAGGATTTCTCAGATGGTGAGCTCAGAAAGGCCCTTGTGACCCCTGAGGGACTGCTCCTGTCTCACTCTAGACCAGGGGTCCTCAAAGTTTTCACACAGCGGGCCTGTCCACCTCCGCCCAGACACCACTGGGCCCCCTCCTCCCCTCCCTCCCTCCCTCCACAGAGCAGGGCGGCAGCTCAGAGGGGAACTAGGCAGGTGGGAAGTTGCTCCATTTCCCACTTGGTCTCCCACCATCTGTCCCTCCGTTGATCCACTGCCACAGTTGCTCCTGCTTGGACGGCTGGCTAGTGCTGCCTCTGCCTGCCCCCTTCCTTCCTCACAACCATAATAACGCAGTGGTGGCGGCCACACAAGGCAGGTGGGTGTGTTGGAGGAGGAGCAGGGGTGGGGCCCTGGGCCATGGAGGGAGCAGGAGACCTTGGCACAGCCCTCCCATTTTACAGTGCCCCACTTGGCTGCAGCAGGCACCCCAACCATCTGGGCGGTGTGGGGGGGGAGCAGGGAACTTTGCGTGCCCCTCCCAATTTGAACTGCCCCACTAGCTGGCCTGCCGATAATCTAGGTGGTGGGTGGGTGGGAGTGGGAGAAGCAACACAGCCCACCTCAGCAATAGCAGCAGCCGCGGAGGCCTACTCGCTTGCTTTTTCTCAAAGTGGGGGGTGAGTGGGGTGGTGGTCTGCAATTGGGCCCGCGGGCCTGATTCAGGACCCTGGGGAGTCATATCCAAGCCCCCAGGCTGTAGTTTGAGGATGCCTGCTCTAAACCTTAAAGCAATGATTGAAGGGCTGTGTTTGGGAAAGGAACATGATAGCACTGAATTCTTGCTCACCGAAACAACGGAATACCGATTGTGGGCCAGGGTTTCACCTGGATGTGGATGGGCAGAAACCTGGTTAGGGCAGACCTGGTGGACGCCACTTGAAAGGGATAGTGGGGATGGAGGATAATTAGCTAATTCATTAATGCAATTAATTAAAAGGTCTTCCCTAGTCCTCTTACTGTGGCATGTAGAGATGGGCACGAAATGAACAATTTTTCGTTTCCATTTTCATTTTTTTGTTTCGTTACATAACGAAATGACAAACAAATTTTGTCTCTAAAATGAAACGAAATGAACAGGAACACCGGAAATTTTATCGTGCGTTTCATTTCCGTTACTGCAATATGAGTGAATTGCGTAAAATCCTAAAAAAATCACAAAATTGAAATAAATGGTAACGAAATGGTAATAAAATGAACAAAAACGAAAATGAATTTTTTGCAAAAATTCGTGAAAAATGGAAACGAACCGAAACGGACGTCCAAACGACAAACAACAAACGAAATGCCATTTTTTTGGATTCGTGCCCATCTCTAGTGGCATGAAGAAACCTTGGGATGGGAAAGGAAAAAAGAATGGAATTCAAAAGCTGTCTTTGATTCATGTGGAGTTAATTTCTGTCCAGGACACCCTGCTTATCCTTGTGTGCACGTGAGAAAAGTGCTTCAACATTTATGCTCTGTGCATAAATCACAATCATCAAGTTCCAGCCCCTATCAGGGAGGCTGTTGGAATATTTGGCAAGATTTACATTTCAGCCATTACAGAGTTAATGTGAATGTAGAATATTATGGGCTGGATTTAATGTGAAGAGCGAAGCCGCTTGGTTGTTGAGATCACACCACATGGAATGTTCTGGTAGAAGTCTAGTTAGTGTGTCTGCCTTGTATTTGAGGAGAGAAGAGAAGCATGTTCCTGGCTTAGCAAGATGGCTGTTAGAATAGTTATAGTTAGAAACCTCCCATGTACCCTTCCCTTCTAGTTAAATAAATAGTCATTTCATATAGTAACACAAGAGGTGTCTCTCTCATTAGAGCAACTAAAAATCATCTGCAACAACTGATCCAACAAAGATCCCCAACAGAGGCACACTGGGGAACCGAACTCACAAATTCTGGCTCCTTAACCAGAAACCCAAACCTCTAAGATATCCAGCAGTTGTCACTAAATTCTGAATTATTAATCTGGTTTTGATACGAAGTAGGATAGGAGGTGGCCTGCCTGATTAACGGCATTCGTCTCAACCCTCACTAGTTTCTATCTTGCTTGCCATCAGCGTTCAATCCCTGACAGTATATCCTCAAAGAAATGCAGAACTCCACCTTCAATTTAAAAAGTAGCCTGCTCAGTCCCAGGACAATTATTCCAATACCTGGGTGCCACCACCCAGAAGCCTCTGTATCTGATTAAGTGCCATGGGAGCCTCAAGATTGAAAGTGTTGTCTGATAAAAAGGCGCCTGAGTGTTGTCTGGAAAAAAAGGCGCTTGAGGGGGGATATGATTGAAACATACAAAATAATGCAGAGCATGAGTAAAGGTGGATAGAGGGACGCTCTTCTCCCTCTCATAAAATACCAGAACTAGGGGACATACACTCAAATCGAGGGTTGGGAGAGTAAGAACAGATAAAAGAAAATATTTGTTCATCCAGCGCGTTGCTAGTCTGTGGAACTCCCTGCCACAGGATGTGGTGATGGCATCTGGCCTGGATGCCTTCAAAAGGGGACTGGACAGATTCCTGGAGGAAAAGTCCACCACAGGTTACAAACCATGATGGAGATGTGTAATTTCTAGGCTTAAAACCGGGGTACTTCAAGGACCAGATGCAGGGGAGTGGCATCAGGGGTCAGCTATCTCTTGGTCTCATGCACTCCCAGAGGCATCTGGTGGGGCCACTGTGAGATACAGGAAGCTGGGCTAGATAGGCCTTTGGCCTGATCCAGCATGGCTCTTATGTTCTTATAACTTTTTCAGAGGACTGACCTTTGTAAAACATAACATAGAGCTGCCCTAAATGAGTGAAAGTTAAAAATCACTCATTAAAAAAAAAACCTTGCTGAAAGCACATATTTTATTTAGTGATGAAAGACGATTATGGAGTGTGTGCGTAGTTAAAAATGATTGGAAACTCCTGATGCTGTGGTTCACCTATTTTTGTGATTTAAGAAAGGGGCTGCATAATTCGGAATTGGCTTGAGGGCCGACACATCCACACAAACAAAAGAAAATATATGCATGGAGTTCCTGTCAAGGTTTCAGTGTCTTGGATCCAAGTCTGTCGCAACACAAAGTGACCAAGTGTTGAAAGAATCAAACCTTTGGAAAATAAAGGTGTGGTCCCAAGCTGTTCAGGTTCAGCAGTGTTCATCTTAACATTATAAGGTTTGTGTTGCTACAGAAAAAGAACCTGATAAGTGGAACCAAGTTTTTTTCTTTTCAAGTTTAATCAAATGGGTTGATTAAAAGAATCATGGGTGGGGCCTATGGGCTTGTCCTGGGTAGATTTTTCCCATCAGAGGTGTTCATATCCCAGAGAGGAGGGAAATCAGCAGTATATATTTTTGTTGGTTGATGTTTAAATAAACAGATAAATAAATACCTGACCAGAGCACTATACGCCACTAATGAGATCTTCCAGGCTAAAGGTAGCCACTGATCTGTTCCCCTTCATCTTTTTATTTATTTATCTTTTAGTCTTCTATTTCACAATTTGATGCTTTTTTTCTTGATTTGTTTTATGCCATTAAAGGTTTCTTGACTTGAATAAATAAATAAGGGCTCACTCAATAGGGATTTTATATAGTTGGCACGTTTGAGTGGATTGTGTGTGTTTGTGTTTACATTGTAAAAAAACTATTGAGCCCTCTTTTAAAGTAAAAAAAAAAAAGAATTGTGAAGGCAGTGCCGGTACTGAATACAAAGGGGCATTCTGTTCCTTAATTGTAAGCATACAATCTTCCTACTCTTTCGCATTCATCTGTTGCATCCTGAGTTGTAGTAGTGAAAATATGGGGGTGGGGAAGAGATATTTTGCTATCTCCAAGTGTAACCCTTCCTGTTGTACAGGACCTATAAGGATATCATTCATTTATATGGGTGTATATTGCTCTCTGGTGGTTAAGTGCAGAATTGCCCTCTTCTCATCCAGCTAAAAAGCCGTCCCACTTAGGGCACTTTTACATGACCCCCAAGATCCGCTGGCAACTTAAATTCAGACCAGAGATCTTGGGGGTTTGCTCCTCTTGCTGCGTTCCCAACCCTCCGCACTCCCTTGCTCCTGTCTGCATGAGGGGAGGGAGAAAAAAGGGAGAAAAGAAAGAGCAGCCCCGGAAGCATTCCAGTTTCTTAAAGGGGCGGAGGGGGGGAACCAAACAGAAGGCGAGGACAGCCCGGCACTCACTGCTTTACAATCCGTATCAGAAATGTTTTTACCTCCGGAGACCAGGTACTTGGAAAATGCGCTGGGACGCGCTTAGGTGGTCGTGGTCGTACTTAATTCTTTTTAAAGTGCGCAGCTGGTGGGAAAACAATTTTAAGCTCTGCATCTGGGAGCCCTTTGCCTCGGATTTTAGGGGTCATGTAAAAGTGCCCTTAGAATAATGGAAGAATGAAGTTGGAAGAGGCAAAACAAAGCAGTGTTCTGCTTATATACCGCCCCATACCACTTCAAGTAATCTCTGGGTGGTTTACAGTTTAATTATGCAGGCTACACATTGCCCCCCCCATCCTGCAGCAGGCTGGGTACTCATTTTACCGACCTCAGAAGGATGGAAGGCTGCATCATCCATGAGCTACCCACCTGGGATTGAACCCGTTTGTGAGCAGTTTTACCTGCAGTACAGGCATTTAACCACTGTGCCACAGGGCTCGGTGGCCACCAAGTCCAACACCTGCTCAATGCAGGAATCCAAGTCCAGATATATATTTGACAGATGGCCATCTGGATTCCTCTTGTGTTGGAGAGCTCACCTCCTCTTGAGGTAACTGGTCCCATTGTCGTCCTTGACAAGGGTGCTGGAAGACATCTCTCCAACAGGCATGTGCCATGAACTCAGTTCCGACTGATGTTGACTCCTTTCAGGGCTTTCTAGATCTCTCTCTGATTTGCTTCTCTGCTTGTTTTGGGGCATGGGGGCTCAGCGGACTAAGGCTCCGAAAACTATCGGCTGCAAAGTCGGCAGCTCAGCGGTTCAAATCCCGGGTGCCACGCAGCAAAGTGAGCTCTCGCTGATAACCCCAGCTCCTGCCAACCTAGCAGTTCGAAAGCATGGAAATGCAAGTAGATAAATAGGTACTGCCATAAAAAACGGGAAGGTAAAACAGTGTTTCCTTGCAGCCATGGCAGCCATGTGGCCATGGACTTGCACAACACTGGCTCTTCGGCTTGAATACAGAGAGGAGCACTGCCCCTAGAGTCGGACATGACTAGCACGCATGTGCAGGGGAAACTTTACCTTTACCTGTGCTTTTCCATGACAAGGGGACGCACTCAGATCCAGGCGGGGTGGCTTCCGAACAATAAGCCACTGAAGATAAGAAAAAAAAAATCTGCTGTGCAATTAATTCATTAGAAGGCCAATAAAAGTCAAGGCAAAACACAGAAAGCTGAGGTCCTGCGTTATCCTACCACAAATACAAACTCTGGTTGGTTCAATTGTATTTTATTGATCTGGATTTTGTTGCCATGTAAATGCTTTGAAGAGGCTCCCACTTCTCCCACTCAAATATGTCTTTTCAGTCCATGTGTGTTACGGTATCAGATCTCCTGTTTATTTCTCTAGCCCTTACATTTCTACTCCAAGTTTCTTCCAGTGTGGTTCAGGAGGGATACAAAGTCCTCCATGCGTACCACAACAACCCTGTGTGGTAGGTCAGTCATCTCCTAAGAGGCTGGGGACTTGAACTTGCCCCTCCCAGAGTTAATGAAAGGCAGAAAATTATTTTAAAGGCACGGTTGTCTGCAGATAATTACTGTATGATCTAACTGTTCCCTCTTTCTCTCCCTCATCCTTTCCCCCTTGCTGGCCTTATTTTTGAATTTAAAAAGGGGAAACAAGCAAGATGCTAGCATCCTTTTAAAGCAGGACCAGCTTTACAAAGGCCAGACTTACGGATGGGCATTTTGTTTTGGAACCAGTAGGTTATGAAACAAACCACGCGAGCCCAGGTGGTCCTCGGAACCAGCTGATACATGCAGATCCAATTGCTTTACCTTTCTCTGTCTTGCACAGGGTTAATATCCAAGGAAGCACCGTTGCAACATCATTTTTCCTGCTTCATGCTGCTGGCCAATCAGAAAGGGAGGCGGGATGATGCCTGTCCCTGCACAGCTCCTGACTGGCCAGCATCACAGATCTAGCACAGATGCCGCCGCAACATGCTTCCTCGTTGGATTTTAACCCTGCACGAGACAGAGAAAGGTAAAGCAATTGGATCTGCGTGTATCAGCTGGTTCCGAGGACCACCTGGGCGTGCGTGGTTCATTTTGGAACCTACTGGTTCCAAAACGAAATGACCATCCCTAGACAGATTACTTGAAACAGGGTTCTAGTCCAATGGTTCCCAACCTTGGGTCCTCCAACGTTCTTGGATAGCGATGGGTATTGCACCACTTCTCATATCATCCTAATTACTCTCTTCCCTCCTCTCCAGCCCTGGGCCTGCTTACCAGGCTCCTCTTCCCACTATGGCCCTGCCTGCTCTAACTCTTTCCCTGCCTCCTCAGGCAGCCAACCACTTGTCGGATTCTTAGACTTACAACTCCCAGAAGTCTTCACCTCTAGCTGTCCTGGCCGGGATTTCTGGGAGTTGTAGTCCAAAAATACTTGGGAGCCCAAACTCCCTACCATTGGGGCCTTCCCTAATCACTGTCTCGTCCAGTGGTGGCGAACCTTCGGCATTCAAGATGTTTTGGACCACAACTCCCGCAGTCCTTTGTCACTGGTCATCTAGGTTCGGAATTCTGGGAGTTGTGGTCCAAAACATCTGGAGTGCCAAAGGTTCGCCACCACTGGTGCTAGTCCCTATGCGACTCCTGCAGCCCAGGGAACCCCAAGCCCTGTCTTATCACTTGATTTGGCTCTCCGAAAACTTCTTTGGCAAGTTTCACTTCAGGAATGTGACCAGCTGGGCTTGCGTTTGGAGATGAAGGCCTCGATCCCTTCCTGTCCGTCCTTCAGGGCCAGGTTGTCCACCATGACCCGCGAGGTTGTGCCGTAGGCCGTGCCAAGGTCCTGCTCCATCTGTTTGTAAAAGGCGGCTTTCCCCAGGGCCAAAACAGAGCGGCTGCTCTCGCATATCCTGCGGGCCATTCTCAGGGTCTCCTCTTCTAATCTGTCCTCGGGGACCACTCGGCTGACAAGCCCGTGGAGAAGTGCTTCCTGGGCGGTCATGGGTTCCCCGGTGAGCAACATCTGCAGCGCAACCTGGAGATCCATTTTGCAACAAGAGAGAAAAGATTATCCGATGCTGGTTCATTTCACGCCAAACTAGGAACTTAAAGGGGATCAATTCCAAGCCCTCCCCTGCAGAGGCTGAAAACTGCAGACAGCAGTGAACCCTATACAGTACATAGCATTGTCTTTGCCCCCCTCTAGTGGCCCCTTCTGGTAATTACACCATGAAAATTTGCATTTCTAGAGGTTTTTATAGTGGTACCTTGTATAAAGGAATGAATTCGTTCCCAATGAAATTATGTTAAGCAAATTTTCCTTTATACAAATTCCCATAGGAATGCATTGAAAACAGAGTGATCCCATTTTTATGTTGTACGGATTCTCCCCATAGGCGATTAGGTTAAGCAAATTTCCCCTATCTCCGATTTTTTATGTTGTACAAATTTTATGTTATACAAGCTGTTTGTTATACAAGGGTGCACTGTATTTCCTTTTAGACCGTGAAATTGCAGATACCAATCCCACAGTTACGGAGAACCTACTATATACAGACGTACCTCAGTTGACAAACTTAATCCGTTCTCCGGGTCTTTTTGTATTCTGGAAAATTCATAAACCGTAAATGTTCTGGTGTACAATGCATGCTGAGTACTTTTTTTGCCACGCCTTATATAAACTGAAGTATTGCAAAAAATAAAATAAAATAAAATAATAAAAAATAATAATTAAAAGGGGGGAACGGAGGTGTTTATAGCTCCAAATTTCCTTTCGTGAACCGAAAATTATGTAAACGGAGGCGTTCGTCAACTAAGGTACACCTGTATGTATCAGCATGTGTTCACAGGCATGCATGGAATGTACCAAACAAACAAACAACCCATAGGAATCAGGAATGTATCATGAAATTTTGTTACGTACATCAAATCACTTCTTAAGGATATTCCAGGAGTGGTCTATCACTGGCACCCACCTGCCAGGTCCGTTAGCTAAGCAGGTATTTGTACCCAGCCTGAGGACTCAGGCTGAACCGCATTGTAATATCCAGATTCTGACCCTCTATCTTTCCTTTCAGACCACACTGGGTCTTGCAGCTTCTACACAGGAATTACATATAGTACTCAAGAGTAATAGCTACTGATAACCTCATTGACTGCAAATGAGTCCAGGAGTGATAGCCCATCCTCTGCAAAAGGGTCTAAAACCCTTTTAAAGCTGTCCATTTTGGTGGGAATTACACCATCATGTGGCAATGAATCCCACAGTTTAACTAAGCATACTATCAAATACAGGATGGGAAAGCTGCCTGGGGAACTGCCATCGAAAAACACACATCTACACACTTCTCCTGGCGGCCGTTGCTACCGCCCACATGATCTCATCATGTTCTGTGGGTTTTCTACCTACACCACGCAGATGGGTGGGGTAACTTGTCTATCAAACTTCCAGGGAAAGGAGCGATCATGTAAATGGCGGCAAGCGCTCTTTTTGCCAAGCTCTACCTTTCTAGGAAGAGATCGGCCCACCGCCACTGCAGGAGTTGAGCAGAACAGACCAACGTTGACTCCAGGGGTGGCAAACGTGGCCTTCTCGCTGGCCACCGCAATGTCACAGCTGGCAACAAGCTGGCAGCCGGCTGCAGTGGCCAGGCCATTCACCTTCGCGATCACAGGCACGGGCAGCTTTGGAAGCAAAACCATGATCTATTTAGAAAAAAGAAGTGTTTTTTTTAAAAAAAGAAAATTAATATCTTACTGATATATTTGTCCCCCCCCACACACACGATTTTTACCTGTGGCCCACTTACACTGGGCCTGGTGCTGCCCAAAGCACACCTCTGACAGGCTTCCCAGGCCTATTGGAGGCCCCAGAAGTGGTTTCTGGCGAACCGGAAGTCACGTCTGAAAACTGGAAGTGCCTTCCAGATTGCCTGAAACCACTTCTAGAACCTCTGACAGACCCAGGAAGCCTGTGGGGGTCCGTTTGGGGCAGCACGAGGCCTCGGGTAAGTTGAGGAGGCCCCAGACAGGGCCCCAGCCCGACCCGTCCCAGAATCTGCATATCGCAGATTTTCCTTTATCCCCTTTGATAAGCGGAGGATTACTGTATTAATAAAAACAAAAGATGGCAACAGTATCTCTCTTGTTTAAGACCTATTGGCTGGAATCCTGTTAGTGCAGTTGCAAGCATGAATAAGGTTGATGATGTCATCAGCTATAGGCTTTTATATCTAATGAAAAGTTTTGCATCCCTACCACCACCACCACCACCACCACCACCACCACTACCATGTTCTCCCTTTCATGTTGAGGAACCTGTTTGTGTTCTGGGGACAGGGGAAGCCATCAAAGACTGAAAACACCCACCACTGGAATGATCATCAGCCTTAAGCATGCAGAGGTGTGCCAAGAGGATCCCAGCCAATTAGTGCATGCGCTGATTGCATGGATGACTCAAAACACCCTGCGGCCTGAGGCAGAACGAGACGGAGCCCTCCCACCTTCGATGTTCAAAACCAAACTGGGCCGGTTGCACAATCAGCACACATTACTTTTTAAATGGATATAATAGAATCACAAAGTCAAGAGTCTATACCTTTACTCAATGCAGCTTCCTACATCCTACATTCTTCAGGTTTGACAACATGCCACCAAATGTTATTCCTTAGGTTCCAAATTCCTAAAGAAACTTTCTTTAAAAAAAATCCCCAACCACTCAAAAATGTGGAACATGATAAAACTGGAAAGGCAACATATTCTGCATTTATAGCTCCCAGTGGTGAGAAACTCACCTCAGAACATGTCCTAAAGACATCCATGTGGTACTTCTCACCCTTCTCGTGAGTCAGTTCCTTTAAGTCATGTCCAGAGGAGAAAACAGGCCCTTCACCTTTGAGAAAAGCAAAAGCAGAAGAAAGTGTGGAATGTTATAGATCGTACATAAAACTGGCAATCTGCCTGAGCAGAGGCCAACAGGATGATTCAGGCATCGTGAATGGACGTGCAGATGTGATCTGTTGTTTTGTCTTGACTAACAGAAAGCAGCCATACCATTTTCCCCCAGTTGGCCAGAACAGGTTGGGAGGCTAGGTGGTGGAATGATCAATCTTTGTGCTCAACAGCCTCATCTGGGACGAATTCTTAGTCAAAATGTGAAGGAAAAATGCGAAGCTAGATCAGAGACTTTGGGGGTGTGTGAAATTAGGATTTTGTTGGACTACAGTCCCATAATTCTCGTTTAGGGATAGGTATCTCGTTTTGGAACCAGTAGGTTATGAAACGAACCACACAAGCCCAGGTGGTCCTTGGAACTGGCTGATCCATGCAGATCCAATTGCTTTACCTTTCTCTGTCTCTCGCAGGAAGCAACGAGGAAGCACGTCATCTGCAACGTCATCTGTGCTAGATCTGCGATGCTGGCCAATCAGGAGCGGTGCGGGGACAGGCACCATCCCGCCTCCCTCTCTGATTGGCCAGCAGCACGAAGCAGGAATGATGACCTTGCAGCATGCTTCCTCGCTCGATTTTAACCCTGCGCGAGACAGAGAAAGGTAAAGCCATTGGATCTGTGTGTATCAGCCAGTTCCGAGGACCACCTGGGCTCGCGTGGTTCGTTTCATAACCTACTGGTTCGGAAACGAAATGTCCATCCCCATTCTTGTTCTGGAAGTTCTCCCTGGCAGACAAATACCTAAATGTGGCTCACCATGGAGAAAGGCTTATGATGGAAGGATATGAGGCCTAGCTAGGGGTCAATTTACTCAAGCTTCTTGTTCCTGCCCCAGTGCTAGCTGAGAGTTTTTTTTCTGTGAAGGAAGCGAGGCCTAGCTAGGCCTCAAAGCATTCCACTTTTCACCCAGGTAAGTCCCATTTAGGCATCTGCCTGCCGACCAGGGTGGTTTCCCAGAATAGTGAATTATGGATTTAAAGTCCAAGAAGATCTGAAAATCCCCACTTCTACCTCTTGTATCCCCCAATCTCAGCTCTTGCTTTTCTAACGGAAAATACCTGAAATGATAATAACACGCAGATCTGTGCTCTCTACATCCTGCAGAAGATCCTCACGGAGAGATTCCAGCATGGCAAGTGAAAGGGCGTTTCTTTTCTGAGGGTTATTCAAAACGATGTTCCTGTGAAGATAATTCTGGTAAGAGATGCCCGAGGAGGCAGCTGCCTACATGACTCAGAGAATCTCTACATAGAAGTATGGATACAGGGACGGCATGTACATATACACAGACCTCCAGTCAAAAGTCTGCAAGGTAACATTTCAGCAATTGGTTGCTTGTCCTGGGCTGGTTTAAGATACAGGGGACCCTCGTATAACAAGCGGTTTGTATAACATAACATCTATATAACATAAAAAACTCCAGAGATAAGGGAAATTTGCATAACAGAGTCACCTATGGGGTGAATCCGTACAACATAAAAATGGTTGCGATTGTTTTCAATGCATTCCTATGAGAAATTTTTATAAAAGAAAATTTGCTTAAAAGAATTTCATTTGGAACGAATTGATTCCTTTATACAAGGTACCACTTCTGCATTATATGGTATGCTAACCTGCCCCGTAACTTTTGACTCCAAACTGCCACAGTTCTGTTCACTTTTGTATAAGGTAAAGGTCCCCCCTCCTGCACATCCATGCTAGTCATGTCCAACTCTAGGGGGCGGTGCTCATCTCTGTATTCAAGCCAAAGAGCCAGTGTTGTGCAAGTCCATGGCCAAGTGGCCGGCACGACTGCAAAGAAACACTGTTTTACCTTCCCGCTTTAAGGGTACTTGCTCTAAAAATGGGTAAAGTTTGTGCAATAGACTCCCTTGTTGCACGGACTCTTCAACAGCCTTGCACCAGCCCGTTGGCGTTGCTGTCGTGACCGGCTCTTAGTGACCCCAGGTCCATGGAGTTTTCTTGCCAGGAATACTAGCATACAAAGTGATGCTTATAGGGCAGTAGTACCCAAAGGCTGTTGGACTTCTAAGTCCCAGAAGTCTTAGTCAGCATCCACAAGGGTGAGGAATTCCAGGAATATAAGAACATCAGAGGGTGCAATGAGTTAGGGAAGTTTCCAGAAGCATGTTTCCAAGTACAGTGGACCCTCGTATAACAAACGGTTTGTATAACATAAAATATGTACAACATAAAAAAATACCGAGATAGGGGAAATGTGCTTAACAGAATCGTCTATGGGGCGAATCCATACAACATAAAAATGGTCGCGATTAGAGATTACTGTTTTCAATGCATTCCTATGGGAAATTTGTATAAAGGAAATTTTGCTTAACAGAATTTCATTTGGAACGAATTAATTCCTTTATACAAGGTACCACTTGTAGGTGATTGTACATATCTTTTTCTTTTCTTTTTAAACACACAAGCACCGCTTTTGGTTTTCACAGAATCACAGAACGATGGGAGTCAGAAAGAAACCTATAAGGCTATCGAAGGGTTGTGTTTGGGCAAGTGGTTGCTGCAATCTATGGTACACCGCCCAGAGTTCCCGAGGGAAAATCGGGTGGTTAATAAGCATAAAAATAAAAATAAATAAATGGGATGATGGTACCTCGATGAGGCAATAAAAATAAATATCTGGAGCCTGGGAAGAATCAGCCTTGAGCCTAGTCCAGGAAATAGGTCGCAGGATAGCCATTACGTCTCAAGATGGCCGAGCACCTATGTTCCTGAGGCAACAGCTCTCAATTGCTGTCCAAAGAGGGAATGCCTGCTGTGTGCTTGGCACTCTAGGCCAGCTGACTAAATAATGGGGTTTTCTAGTAAAGTGATTTTAACCAGTATAATAAAATTTAAAAAAGTATAACAAACAAACAAACAAAAAGGTTCAGCCCCAGCTCCATGCAGGAATACAAAGCAAAGCAGATCTGACAGATGCCTGATTTTTCCCCCTTGAACGCCTCCGAGCACTGGAACACTCACCATCTTCCTATTCCATTGTTGTACGGTATTGCCTTAACAGTTAGGAAGTATTCCCTGATATTCATCCAAAATCTGGCTTCCTCTAACTTGAGGCCCCTCGTCCTTCCCTCTGGTTTGATTGAGAACAGATCCTGCCCTCCCTCTGTATGACAGCCATTTTATTTATTTATTTATTTATTTATTTATTTATTTATTTATTTATTTGGCTTATATACCGCCCGTCTTCCCGAAGGAACTCCGGGCGGTTTACAACATAAAAAAATACTAATAACAACTATTAAATAGAAACAATTAGACAGTTTAAAAACAATTTAACACAAATAACCAAACTAAACAATAAAAACACGCTGCCAATACCTTTTTCCCTTCACCTCTGGAAGGAGCCTTGCGCTCCTAAAAAATCTAAAATACTGTCCTCTGCCCGGCTGAGATCATCTATCCCTAGCATAACAAATTTATTCAGAAAGCGATACTAAATAAATGTTCTTTGGCCTGATTTCCCGCCCCCCCCCCAGAAAAAGAGTAAGTGTGTCCAGACACCACATTTGATGCCCTTAAGGGCTTAAATGATGCTCTGCTGCATTTGCTGCATACTATAACTCAAATATATACAGTAGGGCTCTTGGGCCCACTGAATCATTTATCCAAGGTCTGGAAACATTAAAAGAAAAACTTCAGAAATTTATTCTGTATACAGTATTTGCAAAGATAAAGTTATCACTCCACTAGAGGGAACCAGAGACCATGTATCCACTGATTCATTAACAATTGATTCAGTTATCCATGGTTAGCAGAGGAAAAAGTTAAATAAATAGTTCAGCAGCCACAAAGGAAGCTACTCTCACAAACAGCAGCTGTAAAGCAAGATACTGTCATAAAACAGCAGCTGTAAAGCAAGCTAATGTCACAAAAGAGCAGTTTTGGATGGGTTTTTGGCATTCTGTCTTATGCACTGTTTTCATTATCCACGGGAAGGCCTGGAATCGATCCCCAGAGGATACTGGGGGTCTTACTGTATTCTATTTTTCAGCAGCTTTGTGTGTGGAGGGAGTTATCTAGCTATTTATTTATTTTTAAAGCAAAAGACCCTGATAATGAGACTTGGGCACAGAACGCTTGCTCCCTGCAGCAAGTTTACAGAGGATGGGAGAAGTTTAATTTGGCAGACTACAACCCCTGGCGGCCACGTGGGTTTGGGGAAGTCCTCATCCAACCTCAGCGCACAAAGTGCGATTAAGCAAAAGCTCCGTGTCTCGGTGCCTGGCTATGGGCCTAGACTGAGAGATTGCGAGTTCGGTTCCCCACTGCGCCTGCTTGGGAAGAGCTGGGCTCGATTACCCACAGAGTCCCTCCCAGCTTTGCAGTTTTAAGGAATGATTATTACGACGACGGTCATGGAAGGCAAACCGTGCAGGTGGAAAGTTGACCGCAGCAGGATAGGAGGAGGAGGACCCAACGGGAGAGGGGCTAGCTCAGTCAAGGAAACCACGGCAAGTCATAAATGTTAGAAGAAGAAGAAGAAGAAGAAGAAGAAGAAGAAGAAGAAGAAGAAG
>JAHTLZ010003526.1:3183070-3212244 GCA_023846285.1 Phrynocephalus versicolor | reverse complement strand
GTTGTTGTTGTTGTTGTTGTTGTTGTTGTTGTTGTTGTTGTTGTTGTGTCATTACAGTCGTGACCAACCCTTCGTGTCTCCATGTCCATGGAGTTTTCTTGGCTTCTGGACTTCATTTGGAGCGTAGTCACCACACTGAACATTTTCTTATCGTATTATCATAAGTCATGCAAAAAAAAATTCTGCTGATTCTTTACTTACGGGAGACAGCTTACAATTCGTGGCTGAAGTGTGATTTAAGCCTTTTTTATGTTGTACAGATTTTATGTTATACAAGCTGTTTGTTATACAAGGATCCACCCATTGTGCCTTCATGAGAGTCCACATCAATTCAACCTGTTCTTGGATGCCCCCGGAGCACATGTTGCAGGGATGGGTAGTGGGGGATGTGAACTGACTTTTAGGGAAGGTTGTTATTATTGTTCTTTTCTCACTGCAGAATTCCTGATGTGCTTCTGATTTTATCTCTGGCTGTCACCATGCATGACTTAAGTCTGTGCGGTTTGAGTTGGAAAGTGTAGGTCCAAAATGCTATGGCAAGCCGGTTTGACCAGTGAAAGTTATTGGGTGAATAGAAATTCATTTCTACAGCAACTTCACTTACGGTCCCCTTCTGGACACAGTCAGAGTGCTGGCTATGATCTATCAAGGCAGATACAGTTGTGTCTAGGCGCCTGGGCAGGCATGCCCAAATTTCAGCCCTCCAAATGTTTTGGACCACAATTCCCACAGTCCTTTGTTATTGGCAATCTAAGCTTAGAATTCTGGGAGTTGTGGTCCAAAACATCAGGAAGGCCGAAGTTTGGACAGGCCCTTGAAAGGGCTCCGTCCCCGTAAAGCTGCTGTGACTTGAGAATAGGACTTGAGAAATGTTCTATCACTCTTCCAGGTGCATTTGGTGAAGACACAAGAGGGGGCTTCTTGGCTGCCCTGGACTAGGGAACCCCCTTCTAAGGGCAGCTAGGCTGTCCCTCGTTTACCCTCCATCAACAAGCAAATATCATATATTTCAGCAGGCCGTTGGTGTTTGACCCACGAGCAAGGGTCTTTTTATAGTGGATGTTGTACTTCAGCTTTCATGTTGAATGTTTCATTTTAAATCATGTTGGCAGAAATCCTCTTGTGCAATTGTGCCCGAGCGATAGGAATGATGTCACAAGCAACAACAGATTGCTGCTGATTAAAGGATTCATTTTGTGATTTTAGGGTGCACACTAGTCGTGCACTATTCAAAGGAGCCACGTGTTACCCTGAAATCACAAAATAAAGCCTTTAATCAGCAGCAGCCTGCCGCCACCATCATTCCACCATCACCTACTATGTGACTTTATATGGATTATCATACATGATTGCATTGATTGATTGATTTCATAAGAACACTAGTGTTTTCCATGTTGCTTTTCAACCCTCATAATGGATTTTTCTTTTCTTCTTGCGTGCTCTTTGTATCTCTAGTGTGCGTGTGTGTGTTGTGTCATTACAGTCGTAACCGACTCTTCATGACCCCATGTCCATGGTGTTTTCTTGGCAGAAATACTGGAATGGTTTGCCAGTTCCTACTCCAGGCGCCTACAGCACCTGGTATTCCCCGGTGGAAGATGCCTCTTCTAATTCCTGTTCTTAACTTGAATATGTCTTAAATGTTCTGGACTGTATATTGTCCCTCTTTATTGTAAGCCACCTTGGGTCCTTTTCCAAGGAGAAAGGTGGGGTGAAAATATTCAAAAATAAAATAAAATAAAATAAAAATTCCCATTGCTCAGTTAGACTCTGTCCAACAAGATTTTGGTCTGTTATTCAATATTTATTTGAATGTGATAATTTATTAAGTAGTGTTTTAATGCTGTGTTTTTAGTGGTACTTTTTTAAAAAAATGCATGTTGCCAACTATCTTGGTCCTGCAAGGGGAAACGGGATATAAATAAATGAAACATGCAAGTGCTTCCCTAGTGCAGAATTTGAAAAATGCCATCCAACTATGTGAGAGAGTGACACGGCTACCATGGCAACCTTGTTGTAGGAGCTGGAGCATCTTTCCCGTGCATGATTCCATGTTATGTGACAGAGTGAAAAAATGATACGCAAATAATCTTGCAGATTATGGGGTAAGTAGCAAGCATATGTTCAGTTTTTACCTTCTTGGGCAAATCATCCCATGGGAAGCAAATTGCTTATCCTGTTGTAAGCCAATCATATAATTACTGCAATTAACATAGTAAGCAGTTCAGACGAGTGAAAGTTGCCTTCAGATGATGACATTGGTCCAGTCAAAAGACCACTGATGCAATCAAGCAACTCCTATAAAGCTTTTTGGCTTTGATTAAGAAGTGTGCCGTGTGGCAGTATGTCAGTTATAAGCCACAAAACTGTCTGTTTTTTCTCTCTCTGCCATTTCAGTGTCACATTTGTTTTCCCACCCTGCCTATAATAGTTCTAAACTACAGTTCCCTCCCACGAATGTCACCCAGCGTAGCCAGTGGTCAAACTTATTTATTACTATATATTTATTATACTGTATATTTATTATTTGCATTGATAGACCGCCTGACTTTCCAAAAGGAACTCAGGGCGGTAAACAGCACAGAATAAACAATAAGATAAGGCAATAAAATGTAAATCCATACAAGTAAACCATATTTAAAAACCACAACCCGTCAAGGGAAGCAAGATGGTGGCAAATAACCAAGTGGGCGACTAACAAACACATAATAACCTGACGCACAACTTCCATGATCGCCGAAGGCGGCCTTAAAAAGCCAAGTTTTTAACATCTTGAAGGCCGAGAGGGTCTCCGCGCTCCTAATTTCACTAGGAAGGTGATTCTACAGTGTTGGATCCACCACAGAAAAGGCATGATTCTGAGTAGAGGCCTAATGGGCCTTCCGGGGAATGGCGACCCGAAGCGAAAACGGACTGTGATGTTCTGGTGGGCCGGGCCGAAGTTGACCTTTGGATGACACGCTCTGCCAGATATTCTGAACCCAGGCTTTGTGGGGGTTTGTAAATCAAAACCAGTACCTTGAATCTTAGACCAATGGAGGTAAAATCCAAGAGCATCTTGAAGGACCACGCCTGTGCTTGGCATTAACTGTGTGCACCCTTTGGATGGACAGTTTTTGTTCTCCAGATATTTGTTGCCACTCCAGGTGGTCTTTGCACCAATGGCTAGGTTCCACAATCACATTTGAATTGCTGCAACACTCTCTCCGTAGGGCTGCCTTTGGAAAGGGTTCAGAAACCACAGCGGAACCAAGTTGCGGCCGCAAGATAATTGGCGCTGGTTAGAAGGATCACATAACTCTTTGTTTAGCCCCGTGGCACAGTGGTTAAAACTGTACTGCAGTCATAACTGTGCTCACGACTTGGGGTTCAATCCCAGGTAGCAGGCTCAAGGTTCAGTCACCCTTCCATCCTTCTGAGGCTGATAAGATGACTACCTAGTATGCTGGGGGTAGGGGCCAAGGTGTTGCCTGCATAATTACTTGTCAACCCCCAAGAGAGTGCTTTAAGTGGTACGGGGAGGTATATAAGCAGCACCCTTTGCTGTTTTGTTACAGCAGCTCATTCAGTCTCTGGACAATTCAGTGCTGGCTTTGATCTATAAAGCCCTACAAAACTTGGTTCAAGTTGTCTGAAAGACTGTGTCTTTCTGTGTGATTCTGCCCAGGTTTTAAAACGACCGGGAAGGACTGTCTCTCAGTCTCACCACCTTCACTGGTGTGTTTGATGAAAACACGAAAGAGGGCCTTCTGTATTGCTGCTCCCAAGCTGTGGAACTCTCTCCCCGAAGAGGCCAGACTTCTTTTGAAGTCCTTCCAGAAGGAGGCAAAGACTTTTTTTTACACCCACACACTTCTCTTTCCACCAAACCGTTTTTTTGGGGGGGGGGGTTCTTAAAAACAAGGGTTCTCTGTGTTTTCATTTCATTTTAAAGGCACATTTAGAACAGTTTTAAATGGATTTTAGCCTGTCACTTTTTAGTATGATAATTGCTTAATTCTAACTTTAATATAGGAACAGCTTGCTGTATTTTAGCTTTTTATATTGTATGTGTTGATATTTTAAGCCCCCTTGGGTCCACTTATGCATAAGTAATGTTGAAAATAATGATTTGTGCACCGTCTATAATTGGGGTGTTACTGGTTGCAGATTTTTCGCATTTACATGTTGTGTCTGAAAGAGAGTGACTTCTTTGGGAAAACAGAAATTCTGGGTTAGACTTTTTCTAAGAGCCCCGTGGCGCAGCGGTTAAATGCCTGTCCTGCAGATAAAACTGTGCTCACAACCTGGGGTTCAATCCCAGGTAGCAGGCTCATGGTCGACTCAGCCGTCCATCCTTCCGAGGTCGGTAAAATGAATACCCAGCTTGCTGGGGGAGGGGCAATGTGTAGCCTGCATACTGTTATTAAAACTATAAACCGCCCAGAGACTACTTGGAGTGGTATGGGGTGGTATATAAACAGACCACTTTGCTTTCTTCAGTTTGGGTGATCAGGGCATTTTTGGCATCTAGCTTTCATTTCTCTCCTCTCTAGGTACCATTCTCCCCCCCCCCTTGACTATGCATCCTACCGTTCTAATTATTTCATCCCTAGAAATGTCATCCTGCTTTCTCCACACACCCTCCATGTCCATTTAAGCTTGTTGGGTTAGGGAATGAGTATCTCTGTTCTTTTCCTTTCCAGGAAAAAGGTGGGGCAAAACATGTTTTAAACAAATAAATATATAGATATGAACTGAGAGCAAAGGTGTTGCTGTTTTGCTTTTCTCCTGCAATAGGAGGGTCCATTTTATGGCAATGAATTCCTCGCCTTTTCCCGCACTATGTCACGTCTTCTCCCCCGCCCCCCCTCGCTCTAGCTTCAACTCTGGGTGACCCCAAGATAGAGATTTCGAAATAAAATGTAGAGGAGTTGTGTTTTTCCTCATGCAACCTAAGCATGTTTTTCTTAAGAGTGAAACTTGGGCAGGGTTTTTCTTATACAGTAGGACCCCCGTATCCACTGATTCATTATGCACTGATTCAGTTATTCATGGTTGGCAGAGGAAAAAGAATTAAATAATTCGGCAGCCACAAAGCAAGCTGTTGTAACAAACAGCAGCTGTAAAGCAAGCCAGTGTCTCAAAACAGCAGTCGTAAAGCAAGCTACTGTCAGGAAACAGCAGTTTGGGGGTGGGTGGGCAGGCGTTCTCTCTTATCCACGGTATTCATTATCAACGGGAAGGCCTGGAACCAATCCCCAGCAGATACTGGGGTCCTGCTGTATCTTGAGTGAAGTACAGTTGAGCCTTGTTGGGCAGGGATTTAAATATTTATTTCAAAACCTGATTGGAATGGTTTCCGTTCACATTGGACTTTTTTTTTGGTGTTCTATTTTTTGAAATAATGCCCTTTTGAAATCCCCCCGCCTGCGAGACAGTACCTGTCTGTTTGTTTAGTTTTGCAACTCATTAACCAGCAGCCTTACAGAAAAATCTGGTGGCTTCCTAGTTGGCTTGATCGGATTTGTTTTGGATCTGCAAATGTTATGTTCGGTCACATTTTAAGGGAATTGGATAATTACTTTCCCTTTCTTCTTATCCTTCTTAAGTCTTTAGGAAATCGAGGGGAAGAGAAACCGCATGGAATTAGCTGAAGAAGTTAGCAGAGATGGTGGAGTTTGGACAGTTTGTAGAAAGAAGGAAATCAGATTGGTACAGGCTGGTATAAATGACAATTTGAAATGGAGCAACCAGATCTTGTTGCTTGATATATAGACCATTAGAGTGGGTGTGAGGAAGTTCCCAAAAGTTTTGGTCAGAAGGGTGCATACTTTGCACTTTCAGGATAGGACCCTTGATTTGATCTCAAGAATTAAGTCCTACACCAAGACTGAATGTGATGAGCAAGATAGTAAGGTGGTTCTGTACCCCAGCTTAACAGTATCCATTTCTGTCCAAACTAGAGAGCTAGCCTGACTTGGAAACCTTTGTAGGAGGTCAGTCTTTAGCATAGCATTCTCAGTGGTGTTGTGCTTTTGGACTCCAGCTCCCAAAAACCATAGTGGCCAACTTTCTGAGAATTAAAGTCTAAAACTGTCCAACAGTTTGAAGACTGAAAATCGCTATCTGAACATATGACTTGTAGTGATTTCTTGCTATGTTTGTTCAGTTGAGGAATGGAGAATACATGGCCTTCTAGATATTATTGAATAATAACCTTCAAGTAGTGGCTGTACCTCTAAGGCTGATAGTAGTTGTGCTCCCAACGTCCTGTGTTGAAGGTAATCAATTTGCTGTCACTGGTCTAGTTTGTACCACGTTGTTTTGACCAGGGGTTGGTAGCAAAAGTCAGTAAACTGAGTTCTGCATCTAGTTTTAGGTTATATAAATTCTACTTCTGTATTATGTAATAATGTGTTCAAATAAAGCAAAGCAAAGTGTTCTGCTTATATACTGCCCCACAGTACTTCAAGCACTCTCTGGGAGGTTTACAATTTAATTATGCAGGCTACATATTGCACGCCCCCAGCAGGCTGGGTACTCATTTTACCAACCTCGGAAGGATAGAAGGCTGAGTCCACAATAATCAGGCTACCTAGGATGGAACTCCTGGTCGTGAGCGCAGTTTTAGCTGCAGTACAGGCATTTAACCACTGTGCCACGAGGCTCCCTAATGTAGCAGAGTCTAGGTAGGGCTCAACTGTTGTTGAATTGGACTTTGATTTTATGGGGTTTCATATGCTACATGGATGCCTATAATTTAAGCCAAACATTTGGTCTCTCCAGTCATTCAGTTTAGACATGACCATTTGAAAAATTCTGATTGTGTGTGTGTCACTTGCTGTATATACTGCTAATTGCGCTATATGAAGATGAGGAATAGCAGATGTGATCAGCTCTATTTTCCATTTCTGACTGAAGAAAGTCCTACAGCTTTTTTTCTTGTGACATGATGCAACATTGGAAATTCATGGGAGCCCTATTAAATCTTCTGGTTTAATAGTTTCATCGAGAGTTCCTGATTCCTTTAGAATGCTGACTCGAGTTATTGTCTCTCCGTGAGTTGAAAATGGGCACAGACTGATGCAGGAAGGAACAAGGCATAGAGGAGTATTGGAGGTGGTGTCTATCTGAGCAGAGAAAGTGTGAGAAAAATATATTCAAGGTTATAGGAAATGAGTGCACTTTCCAAAGGAAGAGGTGGGGATACTTTTATTAAACCATGAAAAAACATCCCAAAACGGAAGCTAACTTTCAAGCCATAAAGATCTTCATCAAGCTGAGTTGAAGTACCTCAGTGCTGTGAGTAGTGTAGAAAAAAAACCTTAACATTCCAAAATTTATGGCAAGATGTGCAGACCAGGTTCCTTTGTTAAAAGTAAATTTCAGAATGGAGCCTTTAGAATCAAGTCACGGGTGCAGTTTGAGATTTCATTTCTCTTGGTGCCGCAAGAGATGAAGTGTGATGCTTAAAAGCATGCTACTTATATACTGTCTCTGGCCACTTAATGCATTCTCTGGGCTGCTGACATTTTAATTGTGCAGACTGCACATTGCCCTCCCCATCCCCAGCAAGCTAGGTATGCAGTTTACTGACCTTGGAAGGATCAAAGACCAAGTGAACCTTGAGCTGGTTACCAGGGATTGAACCTGGGTTGTGAGTGGAGTTTTTGGAGCATCATTGCAGTTTAACCAATGTGTCATAGACATTGTCTATGAAGATTTCCTGATTTATGTCATTTGGCTTCTATTAAGTGTAAGTCAAACCTTTTAGAATTTTTTAAAACAGTCAACAGGCATGTAGATTTGGGTGAACCGGTGGATATTGTCTATCTTGATTTTCAGAAGGCTTTTGACACAGTCCCTCATCAAGAGTTGCTGAGAAAATTGCACAGTCAGGGGATAAGAGGGCAAGTCCTCTTGGGATTGAGATCCAGGAAACAAAGAGTAGGTGTCAATGGGCAATTTTCACAATGGAGAAAGGTGAAAAGTGGTGTGCCCCCAGGATCTGTTCTGGAACCAGTGCTTTTCAATCTTTTCATAAATGCCTTGGAGACAGGGATAAGCAGTGAGGTGGCCAGGTGTGTGGATGACACGAAACTTTTCTGGGTGATAAAAACCAGAGAAGATTGTGAAGAGCTCCAGAAGGATCTCTCCAAACTGGAAGAATGGGTTGCCAAATGGCAAATGTGTTTCAGAGACATACAAAATTATGCTGGGCATGAGTAATGTGGATAGAGGGACGCTCTTCTCCTGCTCATAAAATACCAGAACTAGGGGACATCCACTCAAATTGAGGGCTTGGGAGAGTGAGAACAGACAAAAGAAAATATTTTTTCACCCAGCATGTTGTTAGTCTGTGGAACTCCCTCCCACAGGAGGTGGTGATGGCATCTGGCCGGGATGCCTTCAAAAGGGGATTGGACAGATTCCTGGAGGAAAAGCCCATCACAGGTTACAAACCATGATGGAGATGTGTAATCTCCAGGCTTAAAGCCAGGGTACTTCAAGGGCCAGATGCAGGGGAGTGGTATCAAGAGACAGAGATCTAGTCTCGTGCGCTCCTGGAAGCATTTGGTGGGGCCACTGTGAGATACAGGAAGCAGGACTAGATGGGCCTTTGGTCTGATCCAGCATGGCTCTTCTTATGTTCTTATGGCTTCCATTTTGTGTAACAGGATAATGTCAAATAATGTGGCAAAGCTACATAGCTATTTGGTTGGATATTCTCTCTATCCTTGTTTAGAGATTGGCACGAACAGCCAGTTTATTTCCTGGCCAAATAAGTGTTTGGTGCCTCCTAACCCCACCTCCTTCAGTTGGGCACCCACTAGAGGAGTTGGGGTAGGGAATCTAGGGCTCTGTTCGTCCAGTAAACTGGCTGTATGTGGCCATCTCTACATGATAGAGCACTGTGGAACGATGGAGCAGTGATGGCAAACCTTTTAGAGACCGAGTGCCCAAACTGCAATTCAAAACCCACTAAGTTTTCGCAAAGTGCCAATACAGCAATTTAACCTGAATGCATATGGCTCTGAAGGGGTGATGTTGGGTGCCCACAGAAAGGGCTCCAAGTGCCATCTTTGGCACCCGTGCCAAAGGTTCGCCAACACTGATAAGACTTTGTATAAGACTTTGTTTTGTACAGTCGAAGCTGCTGTAATAATGTGGGGTTTTTTTGTGTTTTTTGTGTTTTTTTGTTTTGTTTTCATTTTGGTGTGTGCAAAATGTGCCCTGCACCTCCATGATGTGCCATTGTGGATCCAGGTAACACTAGGTGCCTGCTGCTCACACTGCGTTAGCAGTCTTCCCATCTGACAGTGACAGATAAAGCAACAGCTGGAATCCCTCCAGCGTTAAGTGGTGAACTTCAAGATGCGTATAATGCCCTGGAAAGATTGGATTATTAACAAATGGCTGGAGAATGATTGAATCCTACTTAGTAAGAATATGGCAGCTAGCATCTGCATGCTGATTTTGATCCCTGTGCCTTAAGTTTCAACTAGGAGTGTTTTTCATCAATGCTTTCGAGTCATATTTTGTGTGAGAGAAGGAAGGATGGGAGCCTGTAGTCAAAAATCTTTTTAAGGTAGGAGGACTTTAAAGGAGACGTACTGGTGTAGGTGTGCAGGAAGAACAAGTACAGTGGTACCCTGACTTAAGAGCAGCTTGACATAAGAGCAATTCGACTTAAGAGCAGAAAACTGTTGGTGTTTTAACTGCCGTCTTACAAATTTTAGATATGGTCTGCTTGACTTACAAATTTCTTTTTTAGTTTTTTATTTTTTTGATTTTTTAACTTTCCCCCCAAGTTTTTAGAGAGGTTCCCCAACTTAAGAGTAGTTCGACTTAAGAGCATGCATTTGGAACTGCTTAAATTCGTAAATTGAGGCAGCACTCATATTTTCTGTGTATAAGACACCCCACATGTATAAGACAACTGTTTGCAGAGACAAGGTGTGGCAATTTCACAACCTCACAATTTACTCCTCTGCTTACTTCCGGGTATAAGACAACCCTCAAATTTTAGTCTTATGACTTTAGACGAAAATATAGTGTTATATATGGAAAATATGGTAATTCATTTCAACATGCAGTCTTTTGACTTATTTTAATGAAAGTAACCGGAAGTGCCATTGGCCAACACACGCCAAGCACCTATAAATCATCCTTAGCATTTCTTAGCCAGAATAGGGAAATGCCAGGAAAAAAGTGGTGACATCACCATAGTTTAAAGGACAAAGAGAAGTATAGTGGATTCAAGAAGGAACTAATTCCATTTCCTCACACGCTGCAACAGAGGGAGGTGGGATGCACAGCTGTTTCATTGCTTCTGCTGAAGCACCAGTATTATTAGGCTCCTCTTTTCTCATTTAGCTGATTCTTGGAGCTTCTTTTCTCTTTAAAAAAATAAGAAATAAAGGATGCCTTAAGTTGGATTGCTTGTCTCCCCCTTCAGGAGTCACCCTCCTTGTTTTTTCTCATGCATTTTAGATTAAGCCCATGTAAGTCCGTTTATGATCCTTTGGGAGTGAAGAGTGCGATCAAAATTCTTTAAATAGATATTCCATGGGATAAAATGCTGTTGGCACTGAGCTTCTCAGCGAGAAAATTAAAGAGTGGTTTGTGTTTCACGAACGGCATGTCCGATATAATTTTTTTTTACCTGAGACATTCTGTGCTGCTTTTCCGGTAAGCTCCACAAAATGGCTTCTGTAAAATATCTGTAAATTGAATTGTCTACTCCTTCTCACTGAAGACTCTGCCAAAAATGATTAGCTTCTTTTTTTCATATCCCACTCCACTTCCAATAGCTGTTTTCATTCCATGGAAATGGCTTGCAGGAAATCTAGGCACTACCTGAAGGTGATGGGGTGGTGGTGGGGAATGGGGCTGTTCCGTTGCTTTAGTGCACCCCCCAATAGGTGGCGTCCTCTTTAGTACCATGTTTCCCTGAAAATAAGACAGTGTCTTATATTAATTTTTGCTTCCAAAGATGCGCTAGGTCTTATTTTCAGGGGATGTCTCATTTTTTCATGAAGAAATATATGGTACACATTTATTGTTATCTTATTATGGGGAGGCCTTATTTTTTTGGGATGCCTTATATTTCAGTGTGGGGCAAAACTGTAAGTAGGTCTTATTTTCAGGGGATGTCTTATTTTCGGGGAAACAGGGAAATGGTAAAAAAGAGGTTTGGAGCCACGCAACCGTAAAAGAAGTACTGTGGTACCCCGACTTACGAAATTAATCTGTTCCGAGCGTATGCTCGTAAGTCGATTAATTGGTAAATCGGGGAACCGTTTCCCATAGGAATGCATTGAAAGTCAGTTAATCTGTTCTGGATGAACGGATTTCAATGCATTCCTATGGGAAACCACTTTAAACCACCCGCAGCCCTCTCCCCCAAACCGGGTGCCTTGGGGGGAGAAGTGACGGGTGGTTTAAAATGTCTTTAGCCACCGAGGCAACCACTTGTCTCTATTGCTAAAGACATTTTAGACCACCAGCTGCTTCTTCCCCGCCCCCAACGTGCCCAGTGTGTGGGGGAAAGGGCGGGTGGTTTAAAATGTCTTTAAGCCACTGAGCCAAGCGGTTGACTCAGTGGCCCAAAGACATTTTAACCAAGCTGCACTTTCCCCCGCAACATGCCTGATTGAGGGGGAAAGTACAGGTTGTTTAAAAATTGCAAAAAAAGAAGACCCTCTCACTGGCAAACATGAAAAAAAAATGCAGTACATTATATATAAAAAAGAGGAAAAATCAACCTACCTTTCTCGCAGTAGAGAAATGCAGGAAAATGGTGTGGGTATTTTAAAACCTCCCAAATGCAAAGCACCACGGGAGAAACAGTTTTCAATATATATATATATATATAAAACCGCAAGTTGGGGAAACCCTATCTTTTGCTCATAAAGCAGTGGGACTTAAAAACCAATGGAATTGCCCTCATAAGTTGGGATTTCCGTATTTCAGGCACGTTGTAAGTTGGGGTACCACTGTAAAACTAGACTATGGGTGATACCTTCATAGGGTGCTAGAAAAATAAAAGAAGGTTGCTGAGCTTTTGAGGGCAGGCCCTCCTTTTCAAGGCAGGTTTAAAAATCCAAGCATAGCAAGGAATGTAATTCTGCCAGGAGAGAGTTCTTAAAAGTTCACTTGGCAAGATGGACACCAGGCATTCTTCTAGCACACTGGTTCTCAACCTGTGGGTCCCCAGATGTTCTTGGACTGCAACTCCCAGAAACCCCTTCCAGCACAGCGAGTGGTGGAGGCTTCTGGGAGTTGCAGTCCAAGAACATCTGGGGACCCACAGGTTGAGAACCACTGTTCTAGCAGCTTATGAAGGTATCACCCATAGTCTAGTTTTACTCCTTTAGTAATGGGGTTCCATGTGACAGAAGGGCTTGCCGGGTCTGAAGCATACCTAAGAAGAAAATGAGTGCCACTATTGGAGTACATTCAGAAGGAATTTAGGGGTGCTAAAGAACTATTTCCCGAAGTTATAAGAAATTTCTTTCTAAAACCAGCTCATTTGATGGCTTTATATGAATAACACAGGTTTTCTTGTGTTTCTCTGGTTTTTTCACTAGGACATGTATACCTTTGAGAGATCTTCTTGGACAAGCTGCCTTGGTTTATTATCTGTCTGGGACTATATGCGAAGAGGCTACCAGTCATGAGTGAGTACTACTTCGGAGAATACTCAAGGCTCTGCTTTTGAAATGAATCAGATCCTGCTTCAGGCTGTTGAAAGCAAATCTTTTTCTCCTGCTGTGTTTCTAGTGTTCTCTGCCACCACAGTCTGTAAATGAATCTTCGCTCTTGAGAATCCTCTGCTGTTCTTTGTTTGTTTGAATACTGGTGGAATTCACCAAGATGTTCTCCGGAAGACATAATTTTCAGTATGCGTAACCCCAGGGATAAATAAAAGTATGTCACTGCAAGTGTTTCCAGTGCAATGCTGAGCATTCAGTGAGCAGCTTGCTTTGCTGTTGCCAGATGCCTTCAGGAGGAAGTTGCATCTGCCACCAACAGTCTTCCTTTTGCTACCTGGTTCATACTTTTTTAATTGCCCACTAGAGATGGGCACGGACATCCTCAGAGGAGGCAGGGCAAGGAAGCCACGCCATTGTCTGTGAGTGGCCTCCCTCCAGAGGAGGCAGGGCTGGGAAGTGCCGCACACCTGTTCAGGTGATAAACAACCACCGAACCAGTAGTTTGTGCTTATCTCTATTGCCCACCCCTTTTAACTGATTGCATTTTCAGCTGTTTATGCAGTCTCATTGGGTTTTTTTTACACCGATTCTAAATTTGTATCTGTACACCCCTGAAATCCATACTCAATGGGTAAATGTTCTTAATTTTTAAGAAGAAAAATCCATCCTTCATTTTTGAAAGTAATATATTTGGAAAATATTTTTACAAGCTGTTTTTGAACTGTAAAGCATCTTTTATTAGCCCAGAGTAATTTTGTGTACTAAGGGCGTTGTTGGAGAATGTGTTTCACAGGTGATAAACCTTGTCGCCAACGTGCTTCTCTCTTTTACTTGCTTTCTAATAGTTAGTGGAGTCACAACAAATCAGGAAACTGTCCTAGTCATAGGGATTTTTCCATTCTCCTTTTTAGTGGGATAAGATGCTGCTGTAGCACTGCTGTTTTCTGGACACTTGGTAATATTTGAAGTCTGCAGTCAAGGAGGAGGAGTTTGTGTTGTAGCTTTTCCTCTCATCAATCTTGCTGCAGGAAAGCAGGTGCATATATCTAACTCAGGCATGTCCAAACTACGGCCCTCCAGATGTTTTGGACCAAAACTCACACAGTCCTTTGCCATTGGAAATACAGGCTTGGAATTCTGGGAGTTGTGGTCCCAAACATCAGGAGGGCCAAAGTTTGGGCATGCCTGATCTAACTGAACTGTAACATAAACTCTGTTTACGAAAGAATGCATTTAAATGCATGAGAGGAGGAAGAGGATGAGTTGTCACCCCGTACCCATTACTGGGTGCAGAACAATAGTCTGAAGAGGGAAGTCTCTTCTACATGTGGAGGTTTGTGAATTGATAGCGAAACTTAATCACATTGAGTGCCTCTGCTCCTATTAGACTCTCTCCTCTTAGGGATTGCTGCTGACCACATGTGGAGAATGATAGTTGTGGTGGAGGACCTAACAGTGTTCTTGGCCATGCACATTGGCAGTAGCCCTTTTCTCATTGCTTTAAGTATGATCTAGATCAGTGGTTCTCAACCTGTGGGTCTCCAGATGTTGCTGGACTGCAACTCCCAGAAACCCCAGCACAGCGAGTGGTGGAGGCTACTGGGAGTTGCATTCCAGGAACATCTGGGGACCCACAGGTTGAGAACCACTGCTGTAGATCATGCATAATTTAGAAGCAGTTGTGACTGCTATTCCCAAATCCTTCCGTCCGTCCGTCCATCCATCCATCCATCCATCCATCCATCCATCCATCCATCCATCCATTCATCCATTCACCTCCTTTCCCCATGCAGTCCACATACCTGATTTGTAACAACCAGGGAGTCTGTGGATTTTTTGCTGTTTCCATATAGTTTCTGTTGCAATGTCTTGGTTCTCAGTTCTAGCTATCAATTGTGTATGTTCTCCAGTTGTGTGAAATGCAAGTGTCACTGTGGTGGCATATCTTTATCTATGGAACGTGGCACATTACATCTTGCTGTGAATGCATTTTCTGTAGGATACGAAGAAACTGGTTATAGCAGGAAACCCACCCACCCACCCACTTTCCTGTGCTGGCTGAAAAAAACTAAATGAAAAATCCCAGAAATACCTATTTATATTTATTTCCAGGGTGCTGACATTTGACATCTAAATAGAATTATAAAGATTGTCAACTGGTTGTGGCATGTAAATGGAAAATGAAAAGACGAAATGGGGCATCTTGGTTGTAATATATCACAGTAAGAGGAAATGGTTGAATAGAGCTACTGTTCATTTCATGTAGGCAGTATCATCTTGTGTAGAGTACAGCAATGAAAATACCCAGCAGCCAAGTTCTGTTTGTTAACTGGATTAAAACTTTGTCCTGTTTCCCAAATCCCCCCCTTTTTTTGGAAACAGTCTCTTACAATCATGCAGGAACTTATGATTTCTTCATGGAAAGGTCAAAACCCTAGAATATTGTTATCGCTCTTTTTTCAGATGCTGAAATGTGGGCTCTGACAAATTGTCCGGCAGTGTCATTTTGTAGAGTAATTATGCAGCACATGGAAATTTTAATAACTTGATGGACTGTAAATGAAAATGCTAACCGCAGACAGCTAGACAAAAGATGAAAAATGTAGCAGCACAGATGGTTTCTGTTTTGTCCTTGTCACTGTTCACAAATATCTTTTCTAAGACAGTGGTGCAAAATAGGAGAATAAGAACTACCAGAAGGAACTTAGTTCTTGACAATGGAGAATTGAGTAACTGATTTAACTGTGACTTTATTTTTTGCTTCCTTGCCTGGATTGATTATGGGTTTAACTGTGACCTAGAGAGAGAAGTAGAGGGGCAGGCAAGTGTTGTGCAAAGTTTATGCATGTCCTCCTCTTCGAATTCAAAAAATTTAAAAGAACCACTTGCCATACCTTATATATTGGTTTATCCATCACTGATGTTGTAAATCTGTTTACAACTCAGTTTGCAGTTTCTACAAAGAAGGCAAAAAATCTCAAACGAGTAGTTCTGATGTAGGCATAATCTCCTGGGGACAAAGTCTAACCCAGCTGTAGCCTCGTGATTGCCAGGATCCTGCCTGTCACAGAACCTGGCTCTGAGGGGTTAAATGGTGAAGAGCTGCTGGAGGAGCCTTGCAGCTCAACTCAGCAGGCAGCTGGGTCTGATGACTCAGCTGAAAACATCTCTCCTCCTCCTAGAAGGGCCATGAGCAGGATTCTGCAAAGACGTGCTACCAGGAGAGCTAGGGAAAGGGTCTTTGATGCTAGACGGGGAATCAGGACGGGAAGCCCTGAGTACTAACAGAAGCCTTTCCAGAAGTAAGGGTGTGTTCCCTGTTTAGCGATAAAGCTGGCAAGCTTACCTTGAGCTCTCTGTGGGAGCAACGCGTCATTTGAACTTGCAACCACGTTCCTGTCTGTGACCTTGGCTCTGTTTCCTGACTTCGGACTGGCTTCCTGGACAACGGCTTGATCTGTTCCCTTGGGTTTGGCATCTGGTTTCCGTGAGATATTCTGGTTTTGACTTGGACTGGTAATTGCTGGGAGTTGGATTCTGTTATTTATCTGGCACGATTGTTAGCAAAGGACTTGAACTTGCCTGGCTTTCCACTAAAGATCTTGGCAAAGAACTGAACTCTGCTTGTGTGTGTGCTCTGTGTGTGGGGCTTGACAGCGATAATAGTTACCTGACTGGAATGTGTATAGAAGTTTGGAGAAGGCAGAAATAAGAAGAAAACAAAGCTATAATTTTGAGCTATTATTGACCTAATTTAAAAAAAGCTACATTTTCATTCACTGCAGTATATAGTTGTACAGCATTAATATCTGATAATTATTTTACCAGTAGATGCAGCTTTGAGACCTAATAGTCTCAAGGAATGCTTCCAAATAGCTACAGAACATTTGCATGTTGACAGTCTAAATTCGACTTGCTGCACAGAACTTACTAGGGTCTTAGTTCAAGATGTGCAGCCATCTTTCTTGAACTATGCATGGATAGAAGGCCATCTAGAAACTCGCCAAATGCAGTGTTTTCTCTCTTGTGTTTCTCTGCGGAAAGGCGGAATATAAAGTTATATACCACTTTATTATTAACCAGATGTCCTGTGGCAGTGTTGGCAAACTTATGGCACGGGCGCCAAAGGTGGCACTCAGAGCCCTTTCTGTGGGCACCTGACAGTGCCCCTTCACAGCCACCTGTATGCGAGTTAAACTGCTGGAATTTCACTTTGCAAAAACTTAGTGGATTTTGAATTGCACTTTGGGCACTCAATCTGTAAAAGGTTCGTCATCACTGTCCTATGGTATAGATTTACTTTCCAATGGATACTGGCCAGAACTTTGAGTCTTCATCACTGTGCAACATGAACTGCTCTGAAACGCACACGAGCTGCCCTTCAAAACAGCCATCTGCCTTTATTTATTGTCTCTCTAAGGAACTCATAAACAGCTTCTAAGACACCTCAGGCTGCCATACCAGCTAAATATCAAACCCCCAGTCATGGAATCAAGTTGGATCAGACTGCAAGCTTTTCTAATTTCTTCTCATGTACCTTCTGAATTCTTGAAATGCCTCAGACATTCGCTGAAGGGCACTTGTACTCAGGCCGTAAATGCTTTGAAGACGATGAAATTCTGTTGAAGTTATAGAACAAGTATAGAACTTTTTTTTTTTTGGGGGGGGTTGGGAAAAATAACCAAATAGTTTCTTCCAAAAAACCAGAACCACCACAAACCCAGTAGCAAACCACTGATGATTATTTTATGGAGTTTGATAAAAGCAGTGCCTGATTTTGGTATACAGTAAGCAGCTGATGTTTTTCACGACGTAGAAGCACACAGTATATTGACCCTACATGTACAGCTGAAAATGACTTCTTTTTCAATGGTTTTGCAACACATGGAGGATATGTGTGGTAAAGCACATACTTGGTGTGTATTTTATTTCCCTGCCCCATAATGTTTGACTGATACGGGCCTTTGGGATGAGGGCCATGATTTTGAATTTTCTTTGCTCTTCTGTATGGCCCTAAGATGCCTGGTGGTGATGAGGAAACCTCTGATATGATGCCCTTTATCTCAGGAAAACAGGGGCGAGCAGTCCTGTTGGTGGTATGAGAAGGAAAAGCATGAATTGTGCAGAGTGGGTAGAACATTTCCTGTCTGTATGCTGAATAATGCAAGGCTAGAGAGTTATTTCCAATCTTTCAAATGCTTATCTCTTGTTCCTTTTTTAGAAGGCCATGTGAAATGTCTTGCAGTTATTTTTAGCAGTGGTAATTGATGTTTTAGTTAAATCTTTTCTGTGGTTTTAGCGTTCCCAAGTTGAGGTCGTAGAGAACGACATTCATTAGTAGAGCAGATGGAAATTACTGTGGTACCGGCCCTAAGTTTTGAAGTAATTTGAACAGAATTCCACTTCTGGCTTGAAAGTTTATTCCTATATTTTCTTCCTTTGCTCAGCTGATCCATGCTACGGTACCAACTGTCTGTACTTTTCTGTTCCTTAAACAGTCTTTTTCAAATGTATTTTATCTAGCTGTGCTTCAGGTGACTGTATCTTCTTGTATGAATCAATTGAAAACCTGTTGAAAATAAATGCTCTATTGTAAAAGGCACAGTGGCAACGTGGCAGCTCAGTTGGCAGCAAAAGGCTCGGAGGGGCTCAAATTTATGGGACTGATTCTCACCTCACCTCTTCTTTAAACTATGGTCTTCTTTTAGATCAGGCCTGCCCAACAGGTAGACCGGGGCTACCAGTAGCCCACGAAGGGTTCAAAAGTAGCCTGCCAGCCATCAATATAAAATGTGAGGGGATAAGTTCTCCACCTCTACCTCCCTCACTCCAATGACCACCACTGCCCTAGCAAAGCTCTGGGTCTGCCAGCCCACTGTCTCAGCTGAGTGGGGCAGTTCAAGGGCCATGGCACAGTCCCCTGCTCTCCCTACTGGCCAGATGATTGGCGTGCCACTGTCTTGTGACCAATTGAGTTGTTGGTGCAGAGCGGAGGAAGGGGAGTGGAGGGGACAGTGAGGCATGGGGTCATGGGTGACATCCCCCTCTTCTCCCCCCCTGGAGAATTCTTTCCTTCCATCCTTCCATCTTCCTCCTCCTCCTCCTCCTCCTCCCACCCCCACAGCTGCCTCACTGAGACTGTGACCTGCTGCTCCTCCTGCTCCCCTTCTGAGCCTTTCCCTCCTCCTTGTGCCACCATGGCAATGTGATTGCCCCACTGCTGGCTTGGCCCGTCCCAGCTGCACAGAGAACATTGCAGAAGTGTGTGAGAGCTATGGGCGGCAGGAGCAGTGGCAGCGAGGGGGCTGGAAGGGAGAAGGGGGAAAACAGGAGGAGAAGTAGAGTCAAGTCATGCCCTGGGTGGGTTGGGAGGGAAAGTGCACCTTTTAAAAACAATCTTCCAGCAGCCTGGGCAAGTGGAAAGGGGCAATATGCGTAAGCATGCATGCGCCTCCCTTGCACCCATCCACACCGGCTCAAGCGGGTGTAAGGGAAGCGTGTGCACGGTCAGCCTTACCATAGGAATGCATTGAAATATGTTCGCTCCAGAAAGGATTAATTGATTTTCAATGTGTTCCTATGGGAAATCACTGCTTTACTTAGTAATTTTTTTACTAATGGACATATGCTCAGAACAGATAAAATTCATAAGTAGAGGTTTTAGTGTAATAGCCCTCAGGCACTTTTGTCTGGAAAAAGTAGACCTTGGCCTGTTCAAAGTTGGACAGACCTGTTTTAGATCAAGCATTAGAGCTTGGCCCTAAAGCATGTTAGAACATAAGAACATAAGAAAACCCATGCTGGATCAGGCCAAAGGCCCATATAGTCCAGCTTCCTGTATCTCTCAGATGCGTTTGGGAGTGCATGAGACGAGATATCTGTCTCCTGATACCACTCCCCTGCATCTGGCCCTTGAAGTACCCTGGTTTTAAGCCTGGAGATTACGCATCTCCATCATGGTTTGTAACCTGTGATGGACTTTTCCTCCAGGAATCTGTCCAATCCCCTTTTGAAGGCATCTAAGCCAGATGCCATCACCACATCCTGTGGCAGGGAGTTCCATAGACTAACAACGCGCTGGGTGAAAAAATATTTTCTTTTGTCTGTTCTTACTCTCCCAGCCCTCAATTTGAGTGGATGTCCCCTAGGTCTGTGTGTTTAAGTAGGCTAGGAGAAAATGGGAGCGCCGGTTGTGCAGTACTAATAGCAAAATAAGACATACATAAATAAATAGTAGATGATGTTATACAATATTGGCTTGTAACATGAGCTATCTGAACAGTTGTTTTGTTTTAATCCAGCAGGCTCTAAATTATGATTCAAACCGGTGGTTCTGCTGCTTTTCATGATATTAGGTGTTTTAATTTCTTTTTCTTTCCTTTCCCTGGGAATATGTCAGCAGGGCCAAATGATATGTTTATCGTGAATAAGTGCATAATGTTAGCAAGTGTCCATTGATTTTTCTCTGACTTCTGTCTTGCTGGTGTAATGCGCTGAGATCTGTAACAAAGGGCTTGTGTTTAAACAGTATTATACGTACTTGAATCTGCCAGATGAGAAGCCCGTTGACGGCAGGCGGTCTCGTGTTTCAGTAGCTCCTTTGAAAGCATCCTCCGTCTATCTAGAAATCAGGAAATGTTCTGTTCGCTGTAGAGGAAGACCGTTTTAGCAGAGTGGATCGCTGAAGTTGTCTCTTCTCTGTTCCTTTATGTGCATGTCAGAATTGTCTGTGTTTTAAGCAGGCAGCTATCAAGCTTAAGCCCAGAGAATACAACAACTCACGGAGAACGATGTGATCATTGGAAATTTCAAAGTTTATAGGCTTATTTGTGTATTTAGTTGTCATTTTCTAAAACTATATCGTAGCTTTAGTGGATAAAACAGACCGCATGGTGTAAAGAAATCAAATGTACGATGCCCTGCAAAATCTGCTTGGGCTACAGAATTTGGCTTTTTGTGCCAAAATGTGTCTTCTTTCCCTACTTATATAGGATGGGCTTAAGCCACTTTACTTACAACAGGGTGTATAAAAGTAAATGATTTTTTTAAAAAAAATTAAATTGATTTGCATCATGATTTAAATAAATCATTTTTAAATTTTAAATCATAAAACAGATTTTTAAATTTTAGATTGTGATTTAAATCAGTTTGATTTAAACCAGATCCACAGTGATTTAGACACCGTGATGTTGGTGCTAGGAAAGAAGCCAGCTTTGACACAAGTGTCCAGAGCCTCCAAGCCAGCAAAACTGGTGTCTGGTGGGGCCACTGTGAGATACAGGAAACTGGACTAGATGGGCCCTTGGCCTGATCCATCAGGGTTTTTCATGTTCTTATGTAGTGGCAGGTTCTGAGAGTTTTATTAATTTCTGTAACCCACCATCTAGCAACAGTCTATTTGCGTTCATCCATCCCAGTACAGTCTCCAGGCAAACTTCCAGGGACAAAACGGCATCCATTTCAGATGGGGAAAAAGGAGGTATAATGCTGGGCGTCATCAGTGTACTGATGACATGAAACCCAAGATGTAAAAGAGCATGGGGGATATGACTGACCCCTGTGGCACCCCACAGTTGAGGGACCCAGGGGCAGAGGCCATCTCCTCTAACTCTCTGGGGATGGTTCTCCAGAAAGGAATGGAACCACTGCAAAGCAGTGCCCCCGATTCCAAATCGGAGAGCCTACCCAGGAGGCTACTGTGCTCAACAGTATCAAAGGCAACTGAAAGACCGAGGATGACCAACAAGGATGATCTGCCCCTGTCGGCCTCCCTCAAAAGGTCATCATGCAGGGCAACCAATGTTGATTGCATACAATGGCGTAGCCTGAACCCTGCCAGAATGGATCAAGGGCGTCAGTTTCACCCAGAAGCCCCTGTAGCTGATCCTCCTCCGTCTTCTCAACTAACTTGCTAATAAATGGAATATTCACAATGGGCCTGTAACTGCTAATCTGGTCCGCCATCAGATTTGCTTTCTTCAGAATGGGTGTAATGAGTTTCTCCTTGAGGGAAGGGGGAACTGAAGTGACCCATTCTGTAGTAACTAGCCTGGCTGCTTTTATAAGCCAGAGCTGTTCAGTTCTGAACAGGTCGAGGTCTACTTTTTCCAGCCCAAAGTGCCTGAGGGCTGCTACACAAAAACCTCTGCTTACGAATTGGATCCGTTCCGAGCACATAAGTAAAAAAAGTTTGTAAGTAGATCAGCAGTTTCCCATAGGAAGGCATTGGAAGCTAATTAATCCATTCTGGAAGGAACAGATTTCAATGTGCCATGGCCCTTGAACTGCCCTGTTCGGCTGAGACAGTGGGCTGGCAGACCCAGAACTTTGCTGGGGGCAGTGGTGGTCCTTGGGATGGGGGAGGGAGGGGTAGAGAACTTATCCCCTCACTCTTTATTGATAGCCGATGGGCTACTGTTGAACCCTTTGCGAGCTACCGGTAGGCCGCAGTCTACCTGTTGGGCAGGCCTGCTATAAGCCATGTTGGGCAAGGGTCAAGGGAGGAGGTGAGGGCACAACAGCGATCAAGGGCCCTGTCCACTTGAGATGACATCCCAGGTTGAAAGGTAGTCAGAATATCCAGGCAAGGCAGAGCGCTGGATGTCTCCACTCGATCTACTGCCATTAACTGAAGGTCTAGGTTCCAGTGAATGGCCTCCACTTTAGATTTTAAAAATGCTGCCAATTGGTCACAGGAAGTGCTAGAGGGAGGCCTGTCACTGCGACCAACCCTGGATAGATCACAGACTATACGAAACAGCTCGGCCTGATCCTTTTGTACTTCACTAATCTGGACAGCGAAGTAAGTAAATAGTCGACACAATATTGGCAGCAGAGAAATTATAATACTTTTAGTTCCTAAAGTAACTTTTCAGAGCTTTGATGGAAATGGAGGCGATCCAGCCTACCAACCCTCATTCCCTGAGCCCTTCTTGAAATTACACTTAAAATAGATTGAGCATAACTGTAATGGGGACTCCCAGAAAGTTTGTTGTGCCGGTTTAGGATAACTGAGTAGGAAGCGACCTATAAGGCGGAGGCCACCACTACTTTCTCTGTCATCTGGGGCAAACACGCATTGCACTCCCACAAGCAGGGGTGTGTGCAGAACAGTACAAAACTGTTTTATCATTTTTGTGCCCCCATCACTACAGCACCCCGGGCATATGCCTCCCTGCCGGCCCCCTTGTGCCCCTATATAAGGCCATCAAGTCTAACCCCTTGCTCAATGCAGGAATCGAAATCAAGGCAGATCTGACAGATGGTTGTCCATCCTTGTTATGAATTGCACAGATTACTTATGGGTTAGCAGTCCTTTTGGAACGTTAGCATTAGGTACACACTGTTTGCTCTTGGGCCTTCCAGTAGCTTTGCATCCAAATGACGGACAAAATCCTGTTGCATTCATGCTTTTTGCAGGCTGTTGGCTGGTTCCATATGTCTTTCTGTTCTTCTTAGATGAGAGAAAATCCATCACTCCTGACTGTGTGTAGCCTGCATACTGTAATTAACACTGTAAACCGCCCAGAGACTACTTGATGTGGTATGGGGCGGTATATAAGCAGAACACTTTGCTTAATGTTTTCCAATCCCCCTCTTTATATCGCAAATTAGAGTTGAGGGTAATGGTTGAATTACTGCTGAAAGAAAGACTTCCATTTTCTGTCAGAAGCCTAGTTGGCATTTGGCAATGTTTCTAAAGGGAGACTTTGGACAAAGATGTTTCTTAATGCATTGACATTTTGTTGAATGAAGTAAAATGCACCCTTAAGTAGGCAGAATTTATTGCTGCTGTCTGTTTGCTCTCTGCTTATAATGAATCTCTGTTATTCCCAGCGGTTAAATAAAGGCTGATGGTCTTCTTATAGTGTCTACATCCCATTACATTTTGGATCAAGTATTGCCACAGACATTTGCATGTGGTGGAGATTTTGCCTTTGCTAACAAGCAGTGACAAGCAAAATTGTGTGGTTACCCTCACATTTCTTAGTGATGTGAAACAGAGTAATTTTGTTCTATTTATGTCTTTTTCCAGAAGAAAATTGGAAAGTGTTGATGTATTAGGGAGCAGCAGGGCTGCTTTCCTGTGCTGTCTGTTTGAATTGAATTGAAGGGAAGAGAACCCCAAGTCTTCAATGATTCGTTTAATTCTGACAGAACTACTTTACTTTTCACTGTCAGCACACGGAAGTAAATATTGGTTTACTGTGCTTGAAATTACTGTGTTGGCTGTATTTCAGAGGGTGCCCCTTCCTCTCTTCATACTGTGTCTCATTACAACAGATGTTGTTCTGTCCTATATTTGTTTACAAGTAAGTCATCCTGGTTCATTTTAAATAGATGTAAACAGGTCTGTTGCTTTGATCTCTTGTTTGGAGACAAAGACTTAGCCTTTAAACAAAACTGTTGCGTGTTTCAAGTGCTTCACACACATTCTTTGTGCTGTAAACTATCCTGAGAGGGTTTGAAAAGCAGTACATGACTGTCTTAATTTCAATTCAATTTTTTAAAAATTAAACATTGAACTTGTAAGGCTTGTAACTGTTGGATAGCTGGGCTTTTTCCTGTTCCAAAGACAGAACGGTTTGCAAGAAAACGCATGCCAAATAAAATGTGTCAGCCTTAAGCCTCCTTGTTGTTTTTGTCAGAACACACCAACATAGCTATCTTCCCTTGCTTCCCGTGGGAAGTTCAAGATAAACAAGTGAGATTGCAAACTGATAGTTTCTTGTTGGGTCTTGATCTGTTAAAATCCTCAAATGTTCGAGCCGTTTGCAGTGGCTCTAGTTGCTTCTAAATTGAAAACGAAAATTGAGCTCTTCCAACAGTAGCCTCCTTGTCTCCTTCTAAGTAGCAAGCAGTGTTTGAGTCTCAGCAGGTCTAGTTTGGGATATACTTGATCATCAGAAGTGAGCCATGGTGGTGGATAGTGACACAGAGGGAAAAAAATCTGTTTTATATGGCTTTCATAGAAACCAGTACTAAGGCAGCAGAAGTTTTGTTGAGATATTTTGTTGCTGATCCCATAATACCTCACCAGCGACTCTGTTGGCAAGGCCTGATCAGGAATAATCCGGGCCTTCTCCTTAGCCAGACTGAATGTGCTCCCTTCCAAACTTTTGGTTTGGAAATTTCAAAATATCCCTTACCCAGAGAGGCTATGTCCTTGCAATAATAGCCAAATTGAGTCTGTGACCCATGCTCTTTTATGCTGCTCCTTTTATCAAGAACTATGCAAGGAGCTTATACATCCTATTATTTGCAAACATCCTGGGAGACTTACCAACTACTATGCTAAGCTACTCCTTTCAGATAGCTCCCCTCAAATCACAAATTGTGTTGGCAGGTTTTGCTACGCTGCTATGATCAAACGTAGATGTATAACTGATAGAGGTTTGAGCTCTCCTAAAATTATATATCATGTTTTACCCATAAATGGTCTTTTTTACAAGCTCTGTATTTTCCAGTAATATATTTTATACTGTTTTATCATATTATATTTTTATTGTATTTCAATTTTTATATTATGTGTGATTTGGTTAATAACCATAAATAAACATTCATTCATTCAAGGCCTGATTAGGGTTGCAGTCCAACAACAGGAATATGCTTGCTCTATCCCTAGGACCACAATGATTTGTTGCAAATGTTTCAGTAATGTGTGGGGTCTAAGAATATATTTTGCAAAGGGCTCCTCATGGGTCAAGTTGTAGAGCAACAGTGCAAGTGTCTGAATTTGGCTTTGTTTGCTTCTGCCGCTTCTGCCGTATATAACTAATAAATTTGATTTGTTCTAAAAGGATAACCTAAAGGAGGTATAGAGAAAGCCATCTGTGTACACAATACACTCTGCTGTCTGGAAAATGTCTATGGTGGGTTTCCAGTGACACTCAAGGTCTGTTATAGTGAGGACTGGTGGTGTATAACCTTCTCCTTCATTGTACCGGTGGAAGGATTTTGCATCAGAAGATACTGGACAACCTTTTGGATCCCGTCACTTGTTTTCCCAAGTGGAGAAAAGGTTACTGGTACACATCATTTGTTTCAGCTAACTATGACATTCAGAACAGTCTCCAGCAGGATAAATACCCTCTGTCTTGGTTTTGGAACGCTCAGACTCTTTGGCTTACTCAAGAAAATCTCCAGGAAGCTCATGGTTTCACAAATGGTCTCTTCCCCTCCCTACCCCAACCTCAGAACCCTGCCAGGTGGAGCAGGCTAAGACCTATAGTTGGTTCAGTGTCCCTTGGTGGATTCCACAGCAGGGTGGCAATAGAACTGTTGGTCTCGTAAAGCTGAGTCCAACACTTCAACCATTGTGCTTTTCCCTGTGCACGTGTGTACGAATGCATATCGAGCCACGCATGACCCACGCATGATCAGAGTTTTGAGTTGCATAGAAGCATTGGAAGGTACAGCAGTGCATGTGAAGATCACTCTGTTGCAAGTGCTGGCTCTGTCAGCGTTGACGCCTGTGGGAATAAAGGTACAGGATGTTGCAGCATCAGGAGTGGCACCTTGACCCAACCCTGTCTCTGCTCTTATGGTAAATTCCAATTGCAATAAAACCTGAGTAGAGCGTCTGTTGAATCTGCTGCATTGTGTCTTTATACGTTCCATTTCTTGTACGTGTATGAAGGAAGAGAATTCAGTGAGGAGCTGTAGTCATATATTCACTGCCTCCTTGAGTAAAAGTGTTCTGCTTATATACCACCCCATGCCATTTCTTGTAGTCTCTGGGTAGTTTACAGTTTAATTACAGTATGCAGGCTACACATTGCCCCCCCCCAGCAAGCTGGGTACTCATTTTACCAAACTTGGAAGGATGGAAGGCTGAATCAACCTGCTACCTGGGATTGAACCCCAGTTTTTGCTGCAGTGCAAGCATTTAACCACTGCACCACGAGGGCTCTGTGGGCTAAATAGGTGACTCTTGCTATGATATAATGATGTGACTTCCTAGAGCAGTGTTGGTGAACCTATGGCATGGGTACCAAAGGTGGCACTTGGAGCCCTTTCTGTGAGCACCCAACATTGCCCCTTCACAGCCACCTGTATACAGGTTAAATTGCTGTATTGGTACTTTGCAAAAAAAAAAAAATAGTGGGTTTTGAATTGCAGTTTGGGCACTCCGCCTGTAAAAGTTTCGCCATCACTGTTCTAGAGATATGGAGTTTGGTCCATTCTCAACAAAGCTCTTTTTTATTTCAAGTCAATAAGAAAGAAGCGGAGATTTCAACACATCTAGACCAGATGTCAAAGGTTAATTCTCCTAGATGTTTTTCTTCGTTGGCAACATAGAAATTATTTTATTTTTACACACACACACACACACACACACACACACATGCACACACACACGCACACACACGCACACACACGCACACACTTCAGTAGCAACTGACTGCTTTCCTCAGGCTGCCTCCATTGCAAACAGACTTTTCTTGCTTTTATTTCAAAATCTTAGACAATCTGAAAATATTAATGGCTGCTTTCCAGATAAGAGGAAGGCTAAGCAAGAGGAGACATTTAGATGCAAAAAGAAAAAAATAGTAAAAAAAAAGTTACCCTGCCAGCATTTGAAACAGATGCTCATTGAGGAGTGGGTTTGACTAGCAGATTTTTGGCTCCCTCTCTTGCTGTAAACGTGTTGCCTTCTGGCAATACAGTCAATAAAAGCTGGCTTTCAAAGAGCCACTAGTTCCAATTACATTAATGAAGGCATTTTTGAGCTTGACCGATGTTAGCTGAGTGATTAGAAGGGAAGGCCACACTTGTTCTTGGAATATGGAATGGAGGGATAGTTAAAATTCTGCCTATACTGGGAGTTTATCTTGGGTGGCTTCACAGACTTGTGTTAATCTCCTGTTAATCTCCGGGTCTGTTTTTCCTCCTGTTTAGGTTAAAGAAAGATGTTCATTCTCGACCTGTTCAGAGGTATGTTCTTGTTCAGTATAGATACCCAACACCGGAGATGCCAGTCTCAGCTAAGGTTAACTGTCAATAAGAATTTTGTAAATTTATTGAATAACTACCTCTTTTGTGTGCTAGAAAGAGCATTTGAAGCTCTTTAGTTGTGGCTAAAGATGCAGTCTACTTCTCTAGAATTCTGAAGATGTGTTCTTTTGCTCCTGGGGAAATAAAGGCAAATATTTGCCTTTATGATTTTGGAGAAAACCTCGTAAATGTGTTAGTGGCTTTGACCAAGATAGAAGCAGGAAGCGGAAACTGTGTTTCTTTGTAATGGTTTTGGTTTGGTTCAGGTAGAACACCAAGACAACGTTTGGCACTGTGTGAATAAAATGTGAAAATTAACTATTCCCCTTCTCCTTTCTTTTGCTTCTTCCCTCCCTCCCTCATTGTACAGATCATGGCTTGCCATTATGTGTCACATGGACAAGCCATAGCTTGTGGTTTGACACTAGTTTTGAGGCGAGTTATGGTTTGGACAAGGAAGGAGGGAACTCATAAGCCCGCACCTCATTCTCAGAGAATCAAGCTGTGTTTTCCACAATGAATCTCTGTTGACAATGATTTGAGCTAATGCTCTGTGTTCAAAATAGAATCTGAGACTGGACAGATATGAAATTCTGGAATGGTGTGTGCATTGTACCCGTTTCCTTTTAGGATTCTGACAAAAAAGAATCACTAAAATGCTTTGTACAGCCATGGCAAAGCATCACAGTAAAACCATCACAGAGTAACAAAGAATGGGTTTAGAGGTCTCAAAACATTTTTGTTTGTGAGTAGTACCTATGTGTACCACATTTTATGGATTCATGTGATCATTGTAAGCTGTGTGTTTGTGCAGGGAGTGTTGTGTGGGTTTAGATTTCTAGTCAAATTGCATTTTATAATGGTCTGTATTTCTTGGAAACTCTTTCCCTTGAATACAACTTAACTGACTATAGAACACTCTCACTTTTTCCTATATGGCTGTTCCGTCTGGTAGTACTCTGACAAGTGTTTTTATCTATCTATATCTGGTGTATATATCAAGGAAAATTACCAGCACAGGCAAAACGTGATAGGGAAACAGCTGAACTAGAACTGTGTGTTTTATGTTTTCAAGTTGGTGGCTAAAAAGCTTTAATTTCCTACCCTTGCTGACTTGTTTTAAAGCACACACATTCTTAACACTGCTGGTACTGAGCCCATGAAAAATCCACAATTCCTCATAGTGTACATTGTTTTGCAATACAACACTTTCCCAGCCAGCCAGAGAAACAGCATGCTATAAAGCTGTGGTCTGATTCAGCAAAGCTTGGGTCTGACCATACTTAAATTATTCATCACTTTGTTTATATCATGAATACTAATGTGGCTTTGCTCTTGTTTCATGCTGATATTTTAGCTAATTTTTCTCATGCTTGTCACCAGCAGTGTTTTGACACTATCCTTATGGACAGCTTGGATTGGCTTAGTTCTTCCTTCCTTCCTTCCTTCCTTCCTTCCTTCCTTCCTTCCTTCCTT
>JAHTLZ010003526.1:3172250-3183060 GCA_023846285.1 Phrynocephalus versicolor | reverse complement strand
CTTCCTTCCTTCCTTCCTTCCTTCCTTCCTTCCTTCCTTCCTTCCTTTCAACTAGGTCCAGTTATTTTTTCAACCTAGAGTTATGGTGTTTACACGAAGCACTTTGTGCTGAATCGGGAGCTCTCCCCCTCCCCTAACCATCCGGACGCCCACTCACCGTCTTCAGCACGGTGCCTGGGTCCTCCCATGCCAGCGACATGCCTGTCGGCTAAGGAGCTTCCCCACCTCCTCCAGCTGCTGGCCAGCTGTTGTCTGTGTAGGGGTTCTCTCCATCCTGCCCAGCTCTTCACCTCTTTACCTTTGTATACTGTCAGCACAGGAGGATTCTGGCGTACCACTGACGATGGTGAATGTACTTCTGGGTGGCAGGAGAGGGAGAAGTTAAGTTATGAAGTACTTTGAGCATGCCTCTAGCCCCCTCCCCAAAAAAAAGGAAAAAAAAACACCCTTCTGCATTCTGACTAGAATGGTCAGACTGTTAATTTGTGTAGCCACATAACAGTTCTCCTGATGTTGGACTACAGCCCTCATCAGCTCCAGCCAGTGATGAAGAATGCTGGAGTCAGAATCACCCAGCATCTGAAGGGCCTGTTCTTGTTTTCCAGACTATACTGACGGGTAGCGTTGCACTAGGGCAGTGGTTCCCACCCTTCCTCATGTTGTGCTGACCCCTTGCCCTTCTTGGAAAAGGACACAAGCCCCCTTTGGCAGGTCACAGCTGCAGGTGCCATATAAAACTTCCCTCTACAGGCACCCCTAGCCAATTGCAGCCTCCGGTGCCATTAACTGGCCACCTCCAACCTATCAAGTTGTAACCCACTCTTTCTCCCCCTTCCTCCCCTTCTTCCTCCAGATTCAAGCCGTTTTTGCCTTTTTCTTCAATGGCTCATGATGACCCCTGTGAAATGGTTGTTTGATTCCCAAAGGGGTTCCAAATTGATGGTTGGGAGAGTGAGAACAGACAAAAGAAAATTTTTATTTTTGCCCAGCATGTTGTTAGTCTGTGGAACTCCCTGCTACAGGATGTGGTGATGGCATCTGGGTTGGATGCCTTCAAAAGGAGATTGGACAGATTCCTGGAGGAAAAGTCTATCACAGGTTACAAACTATGATGGAGATGTGTAATCTCCAGTCTTAAAACTTCAAATGCCAGATGCAGGGGAGTGGTATCAGGAGACAGATATCTAGTCTCATGCGCTCCCAAACGCATCTGGTGGGGCCGCTGTGAGATACAGGAAGCTGGACTAGATGGGCCTTTGGCCTGATCCAGCATGGCTCTTCTTATGTTCTAGGTTGGCAACCACTGCACTAGGGCTTCAAACAGGAGTCTTTCACATCCTAATGGGGAAATGCTGGGAGCTGAACCTGTAACTTTTGGGATGCATAGACCCTGGTCAAAGTAGTTGCCAGCACCTCTTCTTTCAGACAGGTCCAAGGCAGAATTAGGTACATGTATGGTTCAAATACAGTACTTTCCCCCACTTGCTCTAGGAAGAGGGAAGTTAGGTGCTGGTGAATGTGGAGTCTAAAACACTCTCCAAATCATGGCACAATAGGGGAGGGATGAACCCTGCCTCTTCTTCACCATCAGAGTGAAAACTACAATTGGATTTACCCCTGCAGTTGTCTGGTTGCAGCTGTGATGCCCTAACAAGCTTCAGTCTTCCCTTTCCTCTTTTTGACCTGGAAAGGTGGGGCGTAGTTGCATGAAATTCCTTTGTATCCTGAATCCTATTAAGAACAGTGCCAAATGAGCCTGTGGAACTCCGTGCTACAAGATGTGGTGATGGCATCTAGCTTGGATGCCTTCAAAAGGGGATTGGACAGATTCCTGGAGGAGAAGTCCATCACAGGTTAGAAACCATGATGGAGATGTGTCATCTCCAGGCTTAAAACCAGGGTACTTCAAGGGCCAGATGCAGGGGAGTGGTTGCAGGAGACAGATATATAGTCTCGTGCCCTCCCGGACACATCTGGTGGGGCCACTGTGAGATACAGGAAGCTGGACTTGATGGGCCTTTGGCCTGATCCAGCATGGCTCTTCTTATGTTCTTATGAGCCTCTGAATTATGGGATGCCTGGAAGAGTGGGGGCTTTGCTTACACATGGCAAAGAATTCCTTTCCTCCCCTTCACACGTGGAGGTTTTTGGGAGAAGTTCTTTTTTTTTGCTTCATTCGCTGTTTAGGTGAAGAGTTGTGTCATGTAATTGGGAGTAACAGTCTCCTTCTTGGAATGGCAGCCCGTTTTTGTTTGATTGTTTAACTTTTATACCACCCATGTAGTGAGTATCTAGATGTGACCTCCAGCATTCTTCTTGAGATAATGTTGACGAAATAAATGTTCTCTTTCAGTCGACATAAAATCCAGCTCTTTAAGAGAGGCAAGATTTATTTCCCTCACAATTTAAAAAGAAGGAATCTGGTTTCATATCTTGGAGTCTTGGAAGATATGACTGTGAAAAAGCAGCGGCCCTTAAAAGCAAAGCAAAGTGTTCTGCTTATATACCACCCCATACCACTTTAAGTAGTCTCTGGGCGGTTTACAATTTTAATTACAGTGTGCAGGCTACACATTCCCCCCCCCCCAGCAAGCTGGGTCCTCATTTTACCGACCTCGGAAGGATGGAAGGATGAGTGAACCTTGAGCCTGCTACCTGGGATTGAACCCCAGGTCGTGAGCACAGTTTCACCTGCAGTACAGGCATTTAACCACTGTGCCATGAGGCTCTTAAAAAGTTCAGTATTCAGTTAAACCTCAGGTGTCAGTGCAACCGTCTACATTTTAAAGCAATCCATTCCCTGCCACCCCAAAGCAAGTAGAATTACCCTTGCAGTTCCTTTAAGGTTCCCTTTTGTAACACATTGTTAAGCAGGTGTCATGGATAATCAGTGCACATTTTGTGTAATGTTTTGGAACATTTACTTTCTTGCATTCCAATTTTCATGTTGAAATCACCAGGCAGAAGCAATAGGAGGGAATCAGCTGAATATACGGTATGCTTTGTACCCCTGCTGGTAAGATCTAAGTAGTGCCAGAAATACTTGCTTTTGAGCATTTGGTATGATGTATAGGAGTTTCCTTTGTGTGCAGACATCTGGGAAGCAAGTGTTTGTGAAGGGGCAGAGGGGAAAGTTAAAAAGCTGTGAATCCTTAGCTACAGTTTTGAACATTCTTCATTTTACTGCAGTATTGCACAGGACTCTGAAATCCATCAAGCTTTTGGGGCTTGCCTCATGGGTAATGAATGCTCTTGCTCCTTCCGGGCTAAACATGTTCAGAATGTTTTGGACTGCCTTTGCAACCATGTGCAGAAGCCTCTTTAAATCATTACCTCGTGCTGTACAGTTGTCAGGCACCCAAAGCGTATCCCAAAACAGCTGCTCCTGCTGCTGCTGCTCCTGCGTTGCTCTTGTGGCCGCTTATTTGAAGCAGACGTGTCGCGATCTGTCGGAATGAAACCTGTTGGCGTTCCAGAGGAGCAGCTGTTGGCTTTGATCTTGCTAACTCGCAATGATTCAAGTCTTCCAGATTGTGAAAGAGCTGGTGTCACCAGCACGACGTAGAACAGGCGCGGCAAAGAAAGGTAGGAGAAGCTGTGAAACGTTCCTCCTTAACCGTTTGAGTTAATTAATTGTTCCGTGCACTCCTGTTGATTTGCAGTTTTGGCACTTGAGGGATTGCTGGAAGCCTGTTCTGCATTGTTCTAGTTTTCATTTTGGGCACAGCCTTGACTTGAGAAACGACAAACTCCTTGCGATCCTCAGTAGTGGTTTTAGAGGGGCTCCTAATTATTTACAGTTACGACAGCAGGATTTAATTGTATGCTATTGATAAGTTTATTTTAAGGGCTGTGTTGCCCCCCCCTCCACCCTCCTTCGCCTAAATTAATTTATTCTGGTGCAACTATGTTATAATCAGGAAATTAGCAATAATATGCCATAGTGCTTTGCAGTCTAGTTATAAGATTGTTAGACATGAAAGAGAGATGCAATATTAGTACATGCACTCATTTTATAAAAGTAGGTTATGTTTTGCATGTTTAGCTTTCTGATTAGGCCTTATAAAGAATTGTTGTTAGAAAGTATTTCTTTGATCCCATCACACTACATGAGTTGTTTTGATGTAATTCCACCTTGTGTGTTTGTGTATGTCTGCTTTAAAATGTTAATGGTTGCACCTAAGCCTGACGGTTCAGTGGTGACTACTAGTTTTAAATGGCAACTGCCTTGCAGCAGTCAGTACTTCTTTTACAAATGTATGAATTTAAGTGTTGTGTAAAGAACATTTGGGTGGAAAGAAGTACTGTAACATTAACATCTCTATGGAGATCTGCTTAGGTTTTGAGTGCTGTATTACTTTAGTTTACAAAGGGAAAAACTGTATGACGCCCTTATATGTGCCTGTTCAGTGTGTCAGAGAACAATAATACATGCCTTTTCATACTGTTATATCCAAATCCATCATACTTTGCAATTAGTAAGCCCAGCTGGTTTCAGTATAATCCTTTTTCTAAACAGATATGCCCACATTAACAAACTTAAACCAACTGTTTATTTAAATTAACCTGCCTGCAAACACCATTTTAAACTGGAGATTTTGAAAATTAGTTTGTTTGGTCTTGCATAGCTCATGATTGAGATCAGGTTATGACGTGGTACAGTTATATTTTCTCCACTGGAGCCATCAGTCAGCTGCTTCTTTTAATTCAGTAATGTAAAATGAATAGATAAATTGAAAAGTTCTCCCCAAAGGGATCTGCGAACGTGATGGGAAGCTAGTGTTTTCAGGTTGTTCAATCATCCTGTCTGTTGCCCGTAATGGAATCTGAGCATGCGGTAATATGAAAGTGAAAATTTTCAATATACCGCGTCTTGCATCCACACTGAACCAAAAGAAAGCTTTGACCTTTAAAAAGAAACTACTTTGTCAGAAGAAACAAATCTCGCTGACCCCCGTTTTTGTCTTAATCATGAGCATGCTCCTACTTCGAGTCCAGCCAATCACTGATCAGGCTTAAAGGGTTCAATAATGGCATGATCCAGCCAGAGTTCAGCACATTTAAGTCCTAATCATTTTGGTGGGAGAGTTAAATGTAGGCTTAACTCTTCTCTACTTAAATTAATACATTTTTCATGCCGAGATGAAATGCTTTGTGCATTTATTTGAAATGAGTGCATTTGACTTTAAGTGGGCTAACATTTGAGCACTCTAGGTATGCACAGATTAAACTAACACATTTGATTGTATGTGTTTTCACAAAACACTTTCTGATTATTTTGGAAAGCGTTACTGGGGCTTATTTACAGTCCCTCTGAATTCTTATTCTCATTGTAGTTTTATACTCCGGGGTCACATGGAAAGCTGTGCTCAGTTAGATTTCGACATCCCCCCCCCCACTTGACCGATTTTTTTATTTCATAGTTGATTTTAGGTAGCTAAAGGGAAGGTTTAGTTGTCTCTGCATGCTGAGGAAGTCATCTTCTTGATGGTTAGAGCTGTCTGGAAGTGAAATATGCTGCCATGGAGGGTGGTGGAGTCTCCTTTGGGAGTTTTTAAGCAGAGGCTAGGTGGCCATCTGTCGGGAGTCCTGTGATGGGGGTTCCTGCATGGCAGGGGGTTGGACTGGATGGCCCTTGAGGTCTCTTCTAAGTCTATGATTCTATGAGTCTGTATATGGCTGAGAAAAGGGTCTCAAGGAAAGGCTATGGGGTACCATGCTAATTTGCAAAGTCTTCTTGGACTTGATCACAATAGCAAAGCTTTAATTCACAGATTCTCAATCTTGAGTCTGTTATTAGATTTAGACTTCAGCTGCCAACTAGCATAATGAATTGTGAAGAATTATGGGAGCTGAAATCCAAAACAGTGCTTAATCATGAAGTGCATCACAGAACTGTATACACAAAATATACAAAACACAATATCTTAGCCATTTCAAATAAAGAAAAACAGTTGTTGGAGGCTGAATTCTAGTGTAAATTCTAGTGTAAGCAGGAAAACTTCAACCTATCAGTTTGTTTTCCCTGTAGAGCAGTGCTTCCCATCCTTGGGTCGCCAGATGTTTTTGGATTACAACTCCCAGAAACCCTGGCCACCACTGCAAGCGATGGAGGCTTTTGGGAGCTATAGTCCAAGATCATCTGTGGAGGGATACCATGAATTCATGTAGATTTTTCAAGGGAATCTACTTTAAAGAAACTGCATAGCCCTTGGTCAGGCACCAACTGGTTTCCTGATAAATTGTCATAGTGGCTGGTCTTAGCTGCATCAGGATATTGGGGGGTAAACCCAGATTGCCTACTTAAGAAGGAAGAACCATTACGTCCTACTCAGTGTGTTGACAAAGTGACTGGGCATAGCATTTTTTAAAAATATTACATTTAATGCCTAATTTCCTAACTTTAAGGGACAATTACAAAAGATTTTCTAAGGAATGCAACTAGAAATGATTATTTTAAAAAGTTTCTTAGCTCTTTGTAAGAATGCTTAACAATTCATTATTTTTCAGAGGTGTGATTGAATGTGACCTTGTGTATGTCAAGGCAATAGTGTTCAAAATGCTTGTTAGCATTTCATAGTAGAATGAAAACATTGTAAACGATCTTGCTAAGAATCTTGGTATATCAGATTAGCATTAATCTGTTAGAGTAAATGTAAAGTTACATTACTGGTTCTTAAAGAATTTCTGATATTTAACTTTCTGGGTAGCTGCTCTACCCTAATCCAGATCAGAATTTATTTCTTCCTTAGAAGAGGCAGTGGGATCTCTCTCTCTCTCTCTCTCTCTCTCTCTCTCTCTCTCTCTCTCTCTAACATGATTTGTGTTATTATGTGGTTAGAAAGTTGGACTGAGACCCAGAAGATTCATGTTATAGTCCTCACTGAACAATGAAACCAACCGTGTGATCTTGGGCACACAGTTTTTAAAAATATATTTCATTCTCTTGACTCATAAACAGATATAGGCCACAGTGCCGTGTTTAGGCAAGCACCAGTACATGGCATACAGAAAAGCTTACGATTGTTTTACCTTCATGCGCATCTAAAACCTTGGATGCATACTGCCAATTAAAGTTGGACATTTCTGTGCTAGACGAAATAATTCAAGATTTATGTTACAGTATCTATAGAGGGAATCTACGTCTACATGCAGTAAGACAGAATTAGAACATTATCCATTAGATATAACATACTACCTTGAGCGAAGTGTTACACTCTGGCAAAGTCTTGTCATGGTCTGAAACTCCTTGGAAATGGCTTCATGCTTCCATATTCAATCTGCTAGAGGTGACCCAAAAAAATAAATAATTTGTTGTTACTGAATAAAAAAAATCAAATAGGGAAAATACAGCCGAGCGTGAACGTCTTTTGTTGAATAAATAATGGAAGACACAAAGAGGGAAACGAATAATGGAAGACACGAAGAGGGAAACGCGACTTTTTAAAACCCTGCATGACATTAGGCTAGGTGGTGGCGAACCTTCAGGACTCCAGATGTTTTGGACTACAACTCCCACAGTCCTTTGCCATTGGCAATACAGGCTTGGAATTTTGGGAGCTGTAGTCCAAAACATCTGGAATGCTGAAGGTTCGCCACCACTGCGCTAGGATGTATGATGGACCAGCTGGAATATGTTAAAATATAAGATGTCATTGGAGTCCTGTGTGGCAAGCAGGTGTACCTTCAAATAAGTAGTTCAGCACCCAAGGCAATTCCACTCCAACCTGGCTGTGCAGCAGATATAAAACATGCAAATTTCAAGGAATGTAGTTTTATACTCTAGTCTAGTGGTTCTCAACCTTGGGTAACACAGGCGTTCTCGGATTGCAATTCCCAGAAGGCTTCAGCACTAGCTGTGATGGCTGGGGTTTCTGGGAGTTGGATTACCCAAGGTAGGGAAGCAGTGCTGTAGTCTTTTCTTGTCAGTGGGGACCACATAGTGCTAAGAAATGAATGTACTTATATTAGAAATTATTTACAAGTAGGAAGGCCTGTATTAGTGAAAAGGAACACATAGCATGCCAGGTTGCCTCTAATGATATAACATATAAATCACAGAATGGTACAGATCTACAAATTGATCTTGTATCCATCCGGTCTGTTCTTACAATTTCATTTTCCTGCTTTCCTTTGCTTTCCTTTGCTCTTCACTAGATCTTTAAAAATCAGGGTTTTCAAATGATTATCTATGTATCTATCTATCTATCTATCTATCTATCTATCTATCTATCTATCTATAATCAATTCTATTTAAGTACATTTATTTATTACCAATTGTTTAATGTTTCTGGTCTTTGACCATGTGAGCCCAGCACCAGAACAAAGGACACCCAGGATGTTGGTCGATCCGCGAGCGAGAGAGACCAAACTCAACAGACACAGGACAAAGACAAGATGGGAAAAGAGTTAGAAGAAGAACCCGTGAAGTTATTCTTTAAAGGGCCAGGACAGGTTGAAAAGAGGGAAGCCAAGGGGGAACAATCCAAAACTATTATGGAAGGATATTTAGCTGTCGTTAAGCAATACAAGGCATGGGAGCTGTTGAAGGAGGAATGGGAAGGGGCATCCCGAGACGTTAAAAATACAGGGAGTCAAACGGAGAAGTGGGAGGTCAAAAGTAGCTCTGTGGGTATCCAGGTGATGAGGATGACCCAAAAAAACACCAAGGATCAAGAGATACAGGTTGGGGAAGTGAAACATGGCTATATAGTTTTGAAATCATGGCACATAGGAGTGCAAGTGAAGTTAGATAAAGAAAAGGAGATGATTAACATTGAAATACAAACTGAAGATTTAAGAAAGGATAAAACATACAGAGAGAAGGGGATTCAAGTGGAAGAGCACGCGCTGAAAGTGACAGGAGGGAGGGGCGCAAGGGAGAAGGCTCACGAGGGAGGGTCGGTTAGAAAATTAACCGTTTACCGAGAGATGAGCAGTCAGACAGAGGGGAGGAAGGAGGAGAAGACGGAAACAGGTCTGCCCCTTCCAGCTCCGATTGTAATCGATAACCCCTCTCGAAGACCAAATAACTGGGGAGTTGATTCTCGTAGGGAAATTCGCCACCCGAACCCACCGGGATGGATCCCTGGATGGGGGTGGAAGCACCCCTTACGAGCTCTCCCTCCCACTATCCAGAAACCCCATGGGGGTCTAGGGAAAGGTCGATATCCTCAGATCTAACCAGAAAGAATAACCCGTTTATGGAAGAGGGAAAAGTTGATGTTGATGTTTGTTCTGTAACCAGAAGTTTGCCTGTTTTAACGCCAAATGTTATTGGTCAAGAAAGCGGAAAAGACGACAAAACCAGTTGTGAATTTTTCAATAAAAGTTTATTTGATTTTCATGATCATCCGGGTCTGAATGCTCAATCTACAAATGAACCACTGATTATTTTTAACGAACCCTCACAGACCATAATAAAGCTGATGCTACTTATGAACAAAATTTTAAACAGAGTTTCATTTCAGAGAGAGAAAGAGAGAGAAAGGAAGTATGAGTGAACTTTAATAAAACAAAAAAAAAATGCAGCTCATTATTTAAAAGGAAAGGTCATCACATACTTTTTCCCCTGACTTCTTTTCAAGTAACATGGCAGAACCAAACTAGGTTTTAAATTAATGGATGTGCCAATAATTTAACCTGCCAGAGCATCTGATTAAAAATTCCAGCCTCAACCCTTTCCATACACTTTAAAAGGGAATATGTGGACAAGACCTTTGATGGGGACATGTAGTGATTTCCCTAATTGCTGTGGAAGTGTTAATCTCTACAGGAGATACTGTTATACCTGCCTGAGCAAAATATCTCCTTCTGAACTCAGCAGTGTGTCATGTTTACATGGATATGCTCCCTTAATATAGGTCTAAACATATTTATAAAAGCAGGGTACTTTGATTCTGTTGTCCTAATAGTTAGATAACTGGAAGAGCCCCATATTTTCTGTGAGGTAGAGTCACCCTGCAATGGATTTTCTTTGGCAGAGCTGAAACAAACCAATCCAATTATATTTCATTTGTTTTATTGACTTCTCTGTTCCACCTCCTTGGCACACTGTGCCGCTGTGAGGGGGGTGTGCCTGTAAGAATTCCTGCACGTACTGTATTCTGTTTGAAAAGAACAGAACGGTTGCTAGCTCTGTAGAAGGGCATAGGTAGAACCTGCAGATTTTCTTCTCTGCTACAGTTAGTTTTGGAACTTGACAGAATTGTTCCATTCTTTGCACTGGTGCTACGATTTCAGGTACTCAGAAGATGCAATGGTTAGTGCTCAGGTCGATCTGAAATACGGTGGTGGTGACAAGTCATGCTTCCCATATGCTTTCAAAGAAAAGAAGTCTAGGAGGACCACTATTATTACAAAGGAGGGAAGCTGGGAGTTCCTGCAGATATGTTTTTCTATAGCTTTTTTTTGCCATCCCGGTTCAGCAGGGCAAATTGCTTTGTTGTTAACTTAGCATGGGTTCGCTCTGCATTTTATCTAGAAAGGCTTACAGGTCAGCTTATTAATATGAAAAAATAAGACAATACTTGCCCACCAGTATTTCTGTCTTCAACAATGCTGTCGGATTAGGGGTGTGGACACCGGTGTAGTTCAAAATCCATAGGTAACTCTTATTTATTTATTATTCATTTATTTTATTTATATGCTGCTGTTCTTATCAGGGGACTCAAGGCTGATCACAATATTAAAAGGAATAGAATTAGAATCTTATGCCCCCAAAACGTAACTACATAGAATAAACAGTTAATCCACACACAGAAACACACACACACACACACACACACACACACACACACACACACACACA
>JAHTLZ010003526.1:3162141-3172240 GCA_023846285.1 Phrynocephalus versicolor | reverse complement strand
ACACACACACACACACACACACACACACACACACACACACACACACAGAGAGAGAGAGAGAGAGAGAGAGAGAGAGAATTCCCAGGATACATTGTACCCCCATGCGTTTCCGGTTTACGAAGTTTCTGGATTACAAAATGTCCTAGAGAATGGATTAATTTCATTGACTGAGGTACGCCTGTATGTATGTGTTTATTTAAAAATCTGTGTATAAACAAAACTGTGCTGCTCAAACCCATGCAATTCAAGGGAGATGTGTCATCTGAAAGATAAAACACAATACGAAAAGTGATTGCAAGAAGGGGAAAACCAAACTTAGACACTAGATCCTTGGATACAGGAGGCCACAGGTGGTATTCCTAGACAGGCCGAAGCACAGAGGATAGATGGTGCTTCCTTTCATAGAATCATAGAGTTGGAACAGACCTCAAGGGCCATCTAGTCCATGTAGTTTTCCCTTGGAGCCCTACAACAATCAGCAGTTGCTGGCTGAGAAGGTATTCCCGCCTAGTTCTGGCTTGAAAAAAAAGTGTGGAGATATGCCTGCCATTGTGGCGAGGGTGGCTGCGGATAGCTGTTATAATCCAGCACATCTGGAGGAGTGCCAGGTTTAGGAAGTCCTGCTGTAGTGTCCAGACCCGGATGAGAAATTTTCCCAGCTGTTGCTTCCGCTGTTACTGCAGAGCAGATGGTCCCAAAGGAACGATGGGAGTCTCGACACGACTACAGTGGACTCTCATATAACAGTTTGTATAACATAACATCTGTACAACATAAAAAAATCCGGAGATAGGGGAAATTGGCTTAACAGAATCGCCTGTGGGGCGAATCCGTACAGCATAAATAATGGTTGCGATTAGGGACTACAGTGACCCCCCTGCGCCTATTGCAAGGGTTGGGGACCCAACCCAACCCAACCCGTGATAATTGAAAATCCACGATATATGGATGGAAGTCAGGTCAGCCCTGGGGCGCCTAACTGGGGGCTCTTGTAGTTACCGGAGGCCTCAGAAATGATTTTCAGCGATCTGGAAGTCACTTCTGGTTTACCAGAAGTCACTTCTGATTCACAGGGAGGCCCTTTTGGGGCCTTCAGAAGGCCTGGGAAGGCTCTTGCAGGCCCATTCAGGACAGCGCCAGGTTGGAGGTAAGTATGGGAGGCCTGAAACAGGCCTTTTCCCCCTTAACCCAGGGGGCCTTTTTCATATACTGTGGTCCCGTGATATAGCGGGACCGCAGTATATGACCCGCAAAAGGGCGGGGGACCACTCTCTGTTTTTAATGCATTCCTATGGGAAATTTGTATAAAGGAAAATTTGCTTAACAAAGAATCATAGAGTCATAGAATCATAGAGTTGGAAGAGACCTCAAGGGCCATCTAGTCCAACCCCCTGCTATGCAGGAGCCCCATCACAATATTTCCGACAGATGGCCATCCAGCCTTTGTATAAAAAACCTCCAAAGAAGGAGACTCAGCCACCCTGCGTGGCAGCATATTCCACTGCCGAACAGTTTTAACTGTCATGAAGTTCTTCCTAATGTTCAAATGGAATCTCTTTTCCTGTCGTTTGAAACCATTGCCCCGAGTCCTAGTCTCTGAAGCCATGGAAAACAAACCTGTTCCCTCTTCAATATGACATCCTTTCAAATATTTAAACATAGCTATCATATCCCCTCTCAGTCTTCTCTTTGAAAGGCTAAACATTCCCAGTTCCCTAAGCCTTTCCTCATAAGACATTTCCTCCAGATCTTCAACCATCCTGGTCGCCCTCCTCTGCACCAGCTCGAGGTTGTCAACATCCTTTTTAAATTGAGATGAACAGAACTGGACACAGTACTCCAGGTGGGGTCTGACCAGAGCAGAATAGAGTGGTACTGTCACTTCCCTTGATCTAGACACTATGGTTCTGTTGATGCAACTTAAAAGTCTGGCCAACTGTTTGTTCATGTGTTCGCTTTTCTAATTTTAGACATGGTGTTTTGTTCTGCTTGAGCTCATCGGGAGGCTAAGTATGGCATTTTAAATCGATCTTTCTGCTTGATTAATGGAAGCATTATGGTTTGCGTCATAATGTCAGAGTTTTGGGTGTGAGGGTCCCAGAAATACATCTTTAGTGTTAATTGGTGTCGTTGGGTTGCTCGTAGTGGTGGCTAAACCGTTGAACCAGTTTCCAAAACTTACCGTAATTTTGCCATCACTGGGCTACTAGCATTAGCTTTCTGGACAGTAAACAGTTCAGAAGACTGTAGGTTTGGTATTAACACACAGGCTAATGGGTATTAAGACACAGGCTAATATAAATCTTATTCCCTTAAAGAGGGTTGTGGAAAGGTTTACAGAGTTCAAATCACTGACATCATGTCGGTGTCAGTGCATGTTGGTGCTTGTTTTAAAAACTAAGCAAATGGTCTGGAAGGGGTGCATGTTAGGGGCATCTGTTACATAGACCAATGTTTGTGGCTAAAGAAAAAATGTGGATGGGTAAAAATGGTGTATTCCTGTAGCCTATATAGGCATGATGTATCTCTTGGTAACATTATATGACTACAAGTAAATATTTCGACATGCTTCCTGTTTGTGTGCTGCTTTAAAGTATTCTCTGGGCAGTTTAATTATTTTTCAAGTACAGTGTTTTACTAATGCAGGCTACATATTCAACCCAGCCCACTCCTTGAGCTGGATACAGTACTGCATATACTCGAATATAAGCCTAGTTTTTCAGCCCTAATTTTGGGCTGAAAAAAGGGGCCCTCGACTTATATGCGGGTCAATACTTTTAGCCACTTAGGCAAGTGCTTGGGTCGGTGGCTAAAAGTCATTTTAAACATTGCCTGCCGCTTCTCATGAACCCCCTCTACATCACAGAGGAGTCTAGGGTGGGAAATGCAGCATGGCCTGGCAAGTGCTTGGGTCAGTGGCTAAAAGTCATTTTAAACATCACACACCACTCCCCCAGCTTACAAAGGAGGAGCTGCCAGGCCCTGCTGCATTTCCCACCCTAGACTTATACTTGAGTCAATACGTTTCCCCAGTTTTTTGGGGTTAAATTAGGGGCCTCGACTTATACTCGGGTCGACTTATACTCGAGTATATACGGTACTTGGTTTTCTGACTCTTGAAGGAAAGAAAGCCTAGTCATCCTTGAACCAGTCAGACCTGTGCCTCTTTGAAAGACTGGGGTGTGAAATCCAATACAGTATGTGACTTCTGATGCAGATTTACAACAACCCTGCTGCTTCCTGCAATGGTTTTTTTCATTATTTTTCTCATAGCCTATAAAGATATCACCTAGCCTAGTCTCATTTTATCTTAAAAATCACTGTAGCGCAATGGTTCCCAGATCCCAGACATCCTGGCCAACACTAGTGGCGAAGCCTTCTGGAAGTTTTCGTCCATGAACATCTGGAGACTGAATAGTGGATTGGGAACCACTACTGTAGTCAGAAGTGGCAGATTGTACAGTTTGGTTATTTGTGGTGGGAAAATATGGTTTACCAAATATTGATTGCTGTTAAGTCAGACTTGACGGTTTATCGTCATTGAGTTGTTGTCACCATGCTGGCATTTAGTTTCTGTGAGGCCTGTTGGAGTCTGCTTTCAACGTAAATTATAAAATGTTCTTAAATGTTGTAAGCAAAGCCAAAGAAGACCATCTGTTTTGTGATGGAGGGTGTGTCTTTCAAAAATGTGTGTGAGTTGCATTGGATGATGAATCTTTCCCAATAGCCTTCCAACAGATATATTTAGTAATGAAGGAGAAGCATAAGCCACATTAACAGTAAGATAGTCAACAGATTAACAAGAAGCAACAGCACTCTTAAGCATACTGCTATTTAGTCCAACAATAAATAATGAGAGAGAAAAATGAAATGCTGTTGTGGCTGAATTCCTCTTGATCAGCTTTGAACATCTCAACTAAAGCAGATTGATTGAATTATTGAAACTAATGGGCGGAGTCAACTCATCAGATCCCTACAGATTCAGTGGGCCTGCTCCAGTTACAACATCCCACCCTAAGCAGCAGGAGTTTATCCACTATACTATAGGATGCAGCCTCCTAATGTAAATGGACACTCCATACATCAATAGCCCAGGAAGAGCTTTTCCCTGAGAAATCCATTAGAATGGATGGATCCATATAACCTACATGAAGGCTTTTAATGTTCATTTGCACAGGCATGAGGGCACCTCTGAGCAAGCTGGTTTTCTCATATCTGGCAGCCTGATAGGAAGCAAGGCGCTGTCTTTTGTTGATTGGTTTGATTTTTTAAAAAGTGGTTTAATAAAGATATCGCTCCTGGCTCCTGCATTGGTATTGTTTCTGAGAACATGGGACCCTTTTCTGGTTTCTTTAATAGGACTTTAAATTTGCTTACCCCGACACAAAAAAGGGCAATAATCTCTTGATCTCTAGAAAATCCTGGAAGCACCTTAAGTTCCCATTGACTTGGTAGCATGTCGTTATTGTTAATAAGTTCAGCCAAAAACTTGAAAGAGCCTGTTGTTGTTTTTAAAGAGAGGGAAACATTACTTCATTGAGGGAAAGAACCGGGTTCCCTACTGTTGCTATTGATTCCTCTCCCTAATAATCCTTCCTGAGAAAGGCATGCCTGTTGAAATGTACTCTGGGTTTTAAGCTTGTTCTCCGAGCATGGGTGTCAGCGTACAAGCCTGCACTTGTTTTGTTTATTATTTGGCATTAGAATGGAAAGCCTCGGGCCAAGGGCATAGCAGAGCTTGGTGGTATTCAAGACGAGCTACAGGTGCAGAACAAGTGGGACCTGCAGCAGAATGTTGCACATGGAATGTTTCTGTTCTGGGAACCAGACAGCCATGCCCTTTTCCATCATCCTCCATCCCTTCCCCACCCTGGTAAATTGTTGGCGTTCCATTTCAGTTGAGCATCTTGAGATGTCTTTCTCCTGTTGCAATGGGAGGGAAAGTTCCTGACCAAGGTGTGTTTCCAACTTTTTGGTACTTAAGCTGACCCCAAGCTTGCTGGTGTAACTCTTTTTTGTGCTTGGACTCGGCAATTTAGATACGGTACTGTACAGAAGTGTAAGCATAAGCACTGCAGAAAAAGCTCCGTAGCAAACGTGGGGCTACCACTGACACTGTTGCTCTCAAGGAAGGTGTATGCTTGATTTCTATGATGTCACTGGTTGGCGAAGCTATCTCCCCTACAGTAGTCTTGGGATGGCTCAACAGCATCAAAACATGCAGAAAAATCCCTGTATATACTGCCAAAGCTCATAAGAACATAAGAAGAGCTATGCTGGATCAGGCCAAAGGCCCATCTAGTCTAGCTTCTTATATCTCACAGTGCCCCGACCAAATGGCTCTGGGAGCACATGAGACTAGATATCTGTCTCCTGCTACCACTCCCCTGCATCTGGCCTTTGTAGTATTCTGGTTTTAAGCCTGGAGATTACACATCTCCATCATGGTTTGTAACCTGTGATGGACTTTTCCTCCAGGAATATGTCCAATCCTCTTTTGAAGGCATCCAGGCTAGATGCCATCACTGCATCTTGTGGCAGGGAGTTCCACAGATGAACAACACGCTGGGTTAAAAAATATTTTCTTTTGTCTGTTCTCACTCTCCCAACCCTCAATTTGGGACCCCTTTGGGGATCAAACGACCATTTCATAGGGGTCGCCATGAGAATACATGAAAAACTGTATTCAAGGGTTGTGGCATCAGGAATATATTCTTTTGCCTGTCCTCACTCTCCCAACCCACAGTTTGAGTGGATGTCCCTAGTTTTGGTATTTTGTGAGAGGGAGAAGAACATCCCTCTATCCACTTGATGGAGAACCCAATAACTCTTCTGTTCTTACCACAGCTCATACTATTTTCACTTGGACTATGACAGTGGTGGCAAACCTTCGCCACTCCAGATGATTTGAACCACAACTCCCAGAATTCCAAGCCTGTATTGCCAGTGACAAAGGACTGTGGAAGTTGTGGACTAAAACATCTGGAGTGCTGAAGGTTCACCACCACTGACCTATGAAAACTGGGTGCTTGCCAAAGGCTCTAATACCTGAAAGATGTTAGGAGACTGTAAAGCAACAGGTCAAACGACAGCACAATAACCAGCAAGGCAAACCAACACAAGTTTTAAACATTCTTGAAGTGACTGTGAGAGCAAAGGGACAAAGGCAATGTTGAGAAGATAAATTGGTCCAGAAGAATCGTGTCCTTGAACCACAGAGGTGGAGAAAGTATAGCCTTAGGCTACACAGGACCCAAATGTGGCTCGCCTTCCACCAAGCCTTCCACCTCCATTTTTTGTTTGTTTTTGTTTTAAAGTGGACTAAGGCTTCCGAAAACTGTCGGTTCCAAAGTAGGCAGCTTGGCAGTTCGAATCCCAGGTGCCACACAACAGAGTGAGCTTCTGCTGCTAACTCCAGCTCCTGCCAACCTAGCAGTTTGAAATCATGTAAATGAAAGTACAGTAGATAAATAGGTATCACCATAAAAAGTGGGAATGGGAAGGTAAAACAGTTTTTCATTACAGCCATGCTGGCCACGTGGCCATGGACTTGCGCACCACTGGCTCTTCGGCATGAATATGGAGATGAGTACCGCCCCGAGAGTCGGATATGACTAGCACGCATGTGCAGGGGGAATTTTTAACTTTACCTTTTTTACCCTGCGGTTCAAAGGTGGTTATTATTATTAAATGTCTTCAAGTCCTAAAGGGATGCTTTCTATACAGAGAGATAGGCAGTTGTTCTGGGTGAACAGCCTGGGCTGGCCACACACATTCTCTAATTGGGTTTTCTGAGAATACTGCTGGAGCCGATCCTCAAGTCTTTACCAGCTGGGAATTTCAGGTTTGCATAACTGAAGATTGATTTGGCCTGCAGCCCGATTTTGCGTACAGAAACTAGGGCTTCATGGTACAGTGGCACCTTGACTTTCGGCAGTAAAGCACTGGTTGTTTAAAACAATCGGCAGTTTTCCTTAACTGATGCCTGGCCGTGCTTCTCTTTAGCTAGATCGATTGTTGTAGGCAAAAGCTGGCTTGGCATGCCCATATGGTATTGTGGTGCTGTTGAATTCCCAACATAACTGGGGCTTGCCCTTTATAGGTGTGGAGACATTTGAAACAACTATCAAAAGCTAATGGACCTGCCCATCTTGTTTGAAAAGATTAGGGCACAATAGACTTCTCAGCAGGTCTCTAAGTGAGTTAGAATTCACCTCCAGCGGATCTTAATGTAAACTACTAGAAGTGAGGGAGCTCTTGTCATCCTTTAGGTCACCAGTGTCCCTAGGGTGACTGCCAAAAGCATATGTCAGCATGTGTGGTTTTAAAAATGTTCCACCAGTGACACTAATGCTCCATGTTTTGCAAGGCTGTGTTATGCACATTGATTATTCTGTGAAATCTTCATTCACTGATGTTCAAACTCAGAATGGTTTCATTTTCATGGTAAAATCAGCCAGCAAAATTGGGATTTCCCATGTCACATTTCAAACCATGACTACTCTGTGGTTCAAGGTTGAAATTAAAGGATTGTCTCTTTCAAGTTCATTGCTCCCTGGCTTTTGTATTATATTATATTATATTATATATTATATTATATTATATTAATTATCTATCTATCTATCTATCTATTATTTATTTATTTACTGCCCATCTTCCCAGAGGAACTCTGGGCAGTTACAATAGGGTGACACAAGCCCAATAACAGAAACACCCAGTACAACAATCAACACAAACACACAAAAGAAATTAGAAAGAAAAAACAACAACAAGGTAGTTGAGGAGGCCATCAGCAGGACGGCAACACTGAAGGGAAAAAAAACTGTTAAAGGTCGCCAAATGCCTCCTTAAAAAGCAAGGTTTTAAGAGCTTTTTTGAAGGCTCTTTATATTGCTGGGTAGCTCAGTGATTTAAGTATTAAACTTAAACTTAAGTATTAGACTGCAGAACCAGAAGCTTAGGGAACTGGGAATGTTTAGCCTTTCAAAAAGAAGACTGAGAGGGGATATGATAGCTATGTTGAAATATTTGAAAGGATGTCATATTGAAGAGGAGACTGGTTTGTTTTCTATGGCTTCAGAGACTAGGACTTGGGGCAATGGTTTCAAACTACAGGAAAAGAGATTCCATTTGAACATTCGGAAGAACTTCATGACAGTTAGAGCTGTTCGGCAGTGGAATATGCTGCCACAAAGAGTGGTGGAGTCTCCTTCTTTGGTGGTTTTTAAGCAGAGGCTAGATGGCCATCTGTCGGAAATATTGTGAAGGGGTTCCTGCATGGCAGGGGGTTGGACTAGATGACCCATGAGATCTCTTCCAACTCTATGATTCTATGATTCTAAGTTTGAAATTCAGTTCCCCACTGTATCTCCTTCACAGAGGCTGGATACAATGATCCGTAGACTTCCTTCCAGGTCTGCGGTTCTAAGATGCTCATGAGTAGTTTTCCTTGTTTTTAATGCCACTCAGTACTGGCGCATTTGACCTTTGGCAGTGCAGATATTTGCATTTGTCTTATGTGGAACCTTGGCAGTCAGGTAGGTATTGATTTAGAGGGAGGTTGACTTAGACAGCCATTGATGTTTGTTCTGTAGGGCTTGGATCCTGAAATTGGGATGGAATTCCACCCTTTGGCTTTTCCTTTGCTGCTGTAGCTTAGCACTCCAGAGTCGTTCAGAGGCCTTCTTGAATGACCACTTATGCAGCCTGGAACATTAGAGGTAGGGAGGATGGAGAATCAAAGAGGACTGGGGACTCTCGCTCCCATGACTAGAAATCATTTAGGCTGGACCTCGGATCTGGATCCAGGCCGTTGGCAGCACCTCCCAATGAAGACTGTAAAACATTGCAGCCCTTTAAACATTTAAAGTTCGTATTTTAGAAGCCGCGAGGCAATAAATCTCACAGTATTGAAAAGATGGTGTGTATTGTACTTTCTTCATCTCATAATGAAAGGGGGGCCTCTTTCCCCCACCAAATGTAGTCCCACATTTCATCAGAAATCAGCTGACTCGTACTCTTTATTGATTTGCTCATATACAGCAATCTGCTTTTCTGTTTTCCTGAGAAATCAATACCCTGGGTATTTTCCTTCTTTATAACTCCTTTTTGGGCGTATCAGCATTCAGTATTGCAAAGTCTGGTAAAGGTTGGAGCTCCATATTTTTTTTCTACCTCAGATTTCATCTGGGAACACAAGAGGCTCTTTTATTCCCAGTCAAATTAATTTGTCCTTTTATATGTTTTTAATTTATTGTATTTACATGTTTTTATTGTTCTAATTTTATTGTAATTTTGATGCTTTTATTGTCTATTTTGATTGTGAGCCTCCCAGAGACCTTTGGGTAGTGGGTGGCCATACAACCTATACAAACAAACAAACAAACAAACAAACAAACAAACAAACAAACAAACAAACAAACAAACAAACAAACAAACAAACAAACAAACAAACAAACAAACAAACAAACAAACAAACAAACAAACACCCTGGCCACAGGGCTTTGGGGGGGTCTCCTAGGGTTCTTTTTTGTCTCCTATGTTATTTAGCATCTACATGAAACCACTGGGAGAGATTGTACAGAGTTTGAGGGCTCAATCTCACTAGCATGTGAATGATACCCAATTTTACCTCTCCTTACCGTCTAAGTCCTAGGAAGCTGTTTCAGCTCTAGATTGGTGTCTGATGTCACTAATGGAATAGATGAGGGTGAATAAACCGAGACTTAAACCATAGAAAGCAGAGGTGCTCCTGGTCTGTCGAAAAGCAGTCAAATAGGGACACCTCTTTTGCTGGATGGTGTCACAGTCTCTCTGATAACACAGACACCCAGCTTGGGGGGTACTCCTGGATTCATCTCTAAACCTAGATGCCCAGGTTTTGGTGATGGCCAGGACAGCCTTTGCACAATGAAAATCAGTGGACCACTGAACCCATTCCTGAAGTGATACATGGCTTAGTTACATCCTGGCTGGATTACTGTAATGCTCTCTAAGTGGGGCTGCCCTAGATAGATAGATAGATAGATAGATAGATAGATAGATAGATAGATAGAGAGAGAGAGAGAGAGAGAGAGAGAGAGAGAGAGAGAGAGAGAGA
>JAHTLZ010003526.1:3133346-3144228 GCA_023846285.1 Phrynocephalus versicolor | reverse complement strand
TATTTATTTATTTATTTATTTATTTATTTATTTATTTATTTATTTATTTATGCATTTCTAGACTGCCCAATTTCCCCGAAGGGACACTGGGAAAGACAAATAAATCAGTTCATTGCTCTAGTTTATATTATTTTACTTACTTATATACTGACCAATAGGATTCTGTTGCAAGTGACAGCATATTAACAGTCTGGATTAATTTTGGTTATAGTTATAACAAAAGATGTAATTTTCCTTGAAATTAGCATACTGCCGATAATAGGAAGTTGATGTAATCTGTGTAAGTATTCATGTGAATAATGCCCTTTGGAAAGTTGACTATCAATGTAATTGTCTCTCTCATTGAGCCTCGTGGTGCAGTGGTTAAAGGCCTGTACTGCAAGTAAAACTATGCTCACGACTTGGGGTTCAATCCTCGGTAGCAGGCTCAAGGTTCACTCAGCCTTCCATCCTTCTGAGGTCGGTAAAATGAGTACCCAGCTTGCTCCGGCGAGGGGGGCAATGTGTAGCCTGCACACAGTAATTAAAATTGTAAACCGCCCAGAGACTACTTAAAGTGGTATGGGGCGGTATATAAGCAGAACACTTCATCTCATTTGGTCCCCTCCCCTCTACTATGTACTCTGCATATATAGACTGATGTGTTCCAGAAAAGCTCACTAAAATATTTTTGGGAGCCACAACTGGAGAAGGGCATGAATGATTGGTGCAGCTGTTCAGTGCTCTTTGTTTCCCAAACAAACAGCTGGTCTGTGGTTCAGCGCTCAACCTCCTCCAGCAGGCACCCACGTGGTGGCAGCATCCCATGTCCACTGGCTGTTGTCTTTAGAGTGGGCACCTGCTGGTGGAGGTGGGGTACCAAACCATGGAACAGCTGTTTGCCTGGGAAACGAACCACACGGAACTGCCGACCCAGTGGTTTGTGCCTGCCTTTAAGCCACAACTGTCTTCTTTTTCTTTTTCTTTTGTGCTACTCTAGCCTAGTTTATGATCTACTTTATAAGAAGTAGGTCTTCTTATAAAGGGCATTATTCTTATATCTGTCACACCATTCTGATGTGAAACAAGTGGTGTCCGTGTGCGTAGATCCCTTTCCATGAATAGGTAAGCAAGAAGGAGAGAATTTCTCATCATCTGACCCTCAGTTAAGTGTGCCCAGGCAGGCAAAGATTTGTAAACTGTCTTTAAACGTTGGTTTGTAGAGTCCTGGTTTATTTAGATGCATTTACAGTTAATTGCATTCAGATACAACAAAAAACCTCTTCAGTTCCTGCATGCTTTTTGTCAACTTTTATGAATTATGTAGTAAATAAGCATTGTGAACATGCATACACCTCATTTTGTGCTGCATTTTTTTCAAACTGTTTCTTCACTGGTTGTCACATGGAAATGAACCAGTAAGAAAGAGAACGTTTGCTTTGAATAGGAGCTACAGCCATAAGTCGTGTGTATGATTTCTAGAGATTGCACAGTGGGATTGTCCACAGGATTGTTGCTATCATCAGCTAATGTACTACACAGCTTGGGCCTCTGCACATCTACAGTTGTCACTGAATGATGTCTGCTTGACTCGTGTGTTTCTTAGGTTATTGCAAATATTATAGTGCTGTGTGGACCCAAAGAAGCTGCCTTAAGACCGTCTAGCTCAGTGCTATCAATTCTTGATTGCCGGCAGCTCTTTAGGATTTTTGGCAGGAGGTTTTGGGGGGGCTATCCAGTGCAAAACACTGGATATTCCCCCCCTCCACTGGCTATCAGACTGCCTGCTGGAGGTTATTGAGAGGTTTGTGACCCCTCTTTGTAATGGAAGTGACAGGTAGTATCTAGGGACCTGTTTTATTTATTTATTTATTTATTTATTTATTTATTTATTTATTTATTTATTTATTTATTTATTTATTTAACTTATATGTCACCCACTACCCAAAGGTCTCTGGGCGGCAAAAGGATGCCTGGCTTTTATGTTCTTCCTTAGCACCTACCTTTGCACTTTTTATAAATAAATAAAAATTGTTAGGGGCCTCCCCCCATTGAACTGCCCCGGGAAACTCCTGTTTGCTCTCCCCGTTCATTTGCTCCCTGGCTCTGCCTCAGCTTTAATTCTTCAGCTGTGCTCTGCTTGAGTCAGCAACCGGAGCTCACAGCTGCTCCTTATAGCTACCAGCAGTAATCAGGACCTCCCCTTTCTGTTAGGCCACACCCCTCCTGCTGAGTTCATAGCTCTTTCTGTTTAGGCCACACCCCTTCCTTTTAAGGCATGCACACACGGCTGTTAAGCCCACGCTGCTGCTGTCTGGGCAATTCCTAGGGCAGGGGTCCTCAAAGTTTTCAAACAGCGGGCCGGTCCACCACCACCCAGACACCACTGGGGGCCGGATGACAGTCCAAAAGCAGTTGCGGAGGCTGGCTTGTTCACAAAACAGGGGGTAGGTGGGGGGTTACAATTGGTCCCAGGGGCCGGATTCAGGACCTTGGGGGGCCGCATCCGGCCCCGGGGCCTTAGGTTGAGGACCCCTGTCCTAGGGGTTGTTTGAGGTCCCTTCTAAGGTATCTCTGCCTTGGCCTCCTTGGTGGCCCCTTTCTGACTTACTTTCCACCCCAGTAGCTATGGTGCATGTGGGGAAGCGCAAGGGCCAACATCGCCAGGTGAGAAAGGCTTGCCCGATGAGCGATTGGGGGGGGTGAAGGGATTTTTTTTGGGGGGGGGAACCGATGGGCTGGCAAAGGGTGGGCCGACCGTCATAGCAGCCAGGAGCCTCTTATTTCCACATAGGAAATAAGGGAAACTTTTCTCCGGAACGAATCATTTAAGTTTCCATTATTTCCTATGTGAAAATTATTTCTGATGTATTACTATTTCGGTTTAGGAGCACGTTTCCGCAACAGCTCATGCTCGTAAACCAAGATACTACTTACTGTACATGTGTTTTCTGTCTGTCAAGTGCTAAAAGTCTAATGTTTTTAATGAAAGGAAACAGCACAGATGGCCCTCTGTGAGGCAGTACATTTTAGCCATATAGAATGGAACTTCATCAGTCTGGCAGAAGAACATTTTCCAGAAATGGAAACATACTTAACTACCGAACCAAATACAAATGGCAGGACCTTATTTCTAAAGGAATGATCTGAAAAATCCATTGACATTTCCCTTGCTGTCAGAACTGGGGTGATGGCATATCCTGCCCTCCAAATTTCTAAACTTTCTGTTCAGTTTCCTTCTTAGCAGCATCTCCCCCCCCCCCCGGACAGGGGGCTGGTTTCTAAATTTGATAGACCCTTTGTGGGTGCAATTCTGGCTGCAGATAGAGCTGAGGGACCAGTGCAGTGTAGGTGGAGGATGGGTACAATTCATATCCTTTTGGACATTTTCCCACTGAAGATGCAGAAACTAGCTTGGTTCTCAGTGCCTGGGTCACCAAGGGGTGGCACTTGTCCTATTGTTCTTTTATTACAGTAGGACCCCCGTATCCACTGATTCATTATCCACTGAATCAGTTATCCACGGTTGGCAGAGGAAAAAACAAATAATTCAGCAGCCGCAAAGCAAGCTACTGTCACAAAGAACAAATGTAAAGCAAGCTACTGTCATAAAACAGCAGCCGTAAAACAAGCTGCCGTCACAAACAGCAGCTGTAAAGCAAGTTACTATCACAAAACAGCAGTTTTGCGGACATTTTGGCATTCTCTCTTATCCACGGTTTTCATTATCCAAAGGAAGGCTTGGAACCAATTTTCAGCGGATACTGGGGTCCTACTGTACTGCTCTCTTTCCTTTGATATCTTCTCTCTCTCTCTCTCTCTCTCTCTCTCTCACACACACACACACACACACACACACACACCATTTTCATATCCAGCAAAAGCTTCAGGAAACTCCATAAACTGAATATTGGACCTAAGTGTGTGGAGGGATTTGAATTGACTCTGTTTCCTGAAGGGCAGGGAATAAACTGCAAAACTGGCCTTAGGCATATTAATGTTTTAACTTCCTCATCTTCACCGCTCCTCCATTTTCTAAAGCAATTTTCAACAAGAGTTTCTACCAGCTGACTCCAGCTGTGCAACTTTCCTTGCTACAGATTTCTTCCCATTAGCTTTGCTGTACATTAAGGAAAGAGTATTAGACAATCGTCTGTCAGATCTGCTTGGGTTTGGATTCGATGGGCTTCCAACTCACTTATTCTATGATTTATGAGTTCTATGAAATAGTTATTACATTTTGGGGCATGGGGGCAACTCATTAGCAAACAGGAACAAAGCATGGAGATAAAAGTTTGTTTGCTGAACATGGGTGCATTTTATTTCAGTGAAATGTGGTAGCTTTCTAGTACTTCAACTTTTCTTACACAGGAGCCCTCCAGATGTGATGTGCATAATTCTGATAATCCCCAGGCAGGAAACATGCCTGGAGTGTGCCAGATTGCAGGGGCTATTGAGAGTCTGGGGGATTATATCTCTTGTCTATGAAAAGGAATATGTCATCTTGAAAATAATATATTTGCAAGCTGTACCTGTAATTATATTCAAATGTCAGTAGGTTTTGATTGCCAGTTAGTTATATGCCTGTGTAACAAATGTGCACCAGTTATTTTGGATAAATGTTATGCCAGACAAATACTAAATAATTGCCTGATTTCCTAAATGGCACTTTCCTTTGATGCTTACCACAATTTAAGATGCTGGATTATGTGCTATACTCTTGGACGAGGGGGAAATTTTTGTTGTATATTCATCTGTAGTTTGGGAACTGCAAATATTCAATCTGATACCACTCACCATTTTGTGGGTCAGTTAGCAACTATGAAGAAAGGGGAAATGGGACATCATTTAATGTCCTGGATATGTATGTTAACATGTGCATGTTTGCCTTCTGTCTAGATGACAGCAGTATGCTCTACATTGTTATTGTTACATGCTGTCAATTTCAATTTTTACATATTTCAGGCAAAAATCAAAGAAAAACAAAACAAAACAAAAGACACAAACATGTGGCACCTTAAAGACCCACACCTCATTCTGCTGCTATACATGTCTGAAGAAGTGCACATGTGCACAAAACGTTACATTAAAATATGAAAGTTAGTTTTTAAGGTGCCACATGTTTGTGTCTTTTGTTTTGCTTTGTTTTTCTTTGATTTTTTTGCCTGAAATTCTTGAAAAGACTAACACGGCTACCCTCTCTGAAATTTTTACATAGTCAGTGATAAACTTATCTAGTTCTTCTGCAGTCGCAGTTTATGCCTTCTTACTCTTCTGCTGCTATCCTGTTTTCACTTTCCTTAACAGTTATTTCAAGTGGTTGCTGCTCTCTGCTTTAATGTGCTGTGTGTTCAGCTCCCTTTAAAGTGTATTCTGAACTTCAGCTGGTTGAAAATGTTGCAGACCAACTACCTGGGGGCATATAACTCCTCAGGTACACCAACTTCATTGGCTGCTGGTACATTCTTGAATCCAATTCAAAGTCTTGTTTATGTCCCATCAGTCCCTGTATGTCATGGGTCCAGGCTATCTGTGATTGTTGTGTCGTTTTAACTGACCGTGGGTCACCTTGTGTCCTGCAGTGGAGAGAAAGGTGCCATGTGAACAAATAAAATAAAATACAAGTCTGTAGGCTAAGGTCTCTCTACCCATCAGTGTCTGCTGCTAAATCCTATTACCATTGACTCTTGTTTTTCTCCCTCTCTGGATTTGAGAGAGATTGACTTGCCTGGAAATTTGGCTATGACCCAAGGATTTCCACTTGGTGCCCCCTAGTGGGGTCTTTAGGATGGAGAAAAATCCCCCATTTGCGGTTTTAGAAGCAGCAGCTGTGCTTGTGTTACCATGTCAGGCAAGAGCAAAGCAAAGCAAAAATATAAAGAGGACAAAAACATTGTGGGCGCTTAAATCAGGGATGGGGGACTCCAGTCACAGGGCTCACTGTCAAGTCGAACTTAAGTTACACCAGTGACTTGGACTTGTCTTGTTCTTTTTCTCCAGTGTCTCATACTCAAGTTGCAACTCAGAACTCACCCACTCTTCCCTTTTTTTTTCTGATGGGGAAATCCTTATTTTTAATAGGATCTTGGACTTGGGGACTCAGATCCAGAGAATTGCCAACATCCCTACCTTAAAGGCAAACTACTATATTTCAGTGTGAGCTTTCGTGGACAAATCTACTTCCTCAGATAAATTGTCCGCAAAAGCTCACATTAAAGTACTGTATAGCTGTTAGTCTTTTAAAATGCCACAATGTTTTTCTCTTTGTTATTTCTGTTTTGTTTTTGCCTAAAAGTCCCAATTTTTTAAAACTGAAATCAGATTCCCTCCATCACAATCACTTTTTGATTTTTTTAAAAAGTTGGAATATTTTCATTATTAAAGTGCTGTTGTTTTAAAAACATATGTGGCAATCATTTTAATATAACATGCTCTACATCTCTGTGAACTGACTATGAGAGATTCTTATTTATTTATTCATTTATTTAGAATATTTAGAATATTTATTCGTTTATTTAGAAAAAAATTACCCTACCCTTCTCCTTGGAAAAGAACCCAGTGTGGCTTACAATAATTAGGGACAATATATATGCCAGAACATTTAAAACATATTCATGTTAAGAAAAAGGAGTTTGAAGAGGCATCTTAGAACATTAAAAGGTAACATTAGAGCTATAAAGAGCAGGCAAGAAGAAAAGAAAAGAAAAAAGAAAAGAAATTTTATGAGAGAGTTATATTCATTTCTTGGACTGGGGCCTTGATTCTGTATGCTTTTGTATAGATTATTTAGGTGAATATATCTGTCTCATTAGGCTTGCAAATCTAGTACTCTGTCAAGAAGGTGTCATCAAGACACTTTGCAGTTCTTAGTCTAGAATAGTGCATTCAGAGAGATATATCACCCTGAAAGCCTTCATTTGAGTGCCTACAGAGAAGTGTCGAATTTGGTTCCTCTCCATTATTTTCTTCCCTTCCTTCATTTTGTATTCACAGTAGTCATGCTCGACAGTCTTGTCACTCCTTTACTCCACCTGCCCGATTAATGGGCAAATCCATTATTTCTGTTTCTTGGTTTTTCTCTATTGCGCTGTTTTTCTTTACACGACCTCTGTTTTCCCTAACAGCATGTTCCATCTTCCTTAGACATCCCAAGGGAGAAAGCAAAGCGACAGAAGTATCTTTAGCTAGTCAGGCATCTTCTAACCTTCACCCTTTCTGTATCTGATCTGGTTTTGCTGTTTCCAGGACCTATGGTATTTCAACAGGAATAGTTGTTGTTTCATTGTTGTAAAGTACCCCAGTGGCCTTGCCCCGACGGTCACCAGGGGAGACATTGAGAATCAGGCACATGCTTATTGCAAGGTATGAGACCTGACAGTTCAGCTGAAATAATAAGGCTGCTTAAAATGAGAGAGTCCAGAATACTTACAGATATTTCAATTCTTCCTATGTATTGGGAGTTTTCCCAGTGTCTGTATCAGTTGCAAAGAATCCTTGCATGTTAGTCAGTGACCCCTGGGAGCTCCAAGGCATATTAACTGCTTACTTGGAGCTTGGAAAAACCTTCTCTTCTTTTCTCTTTTCTTTTTTGCCCCTTTCCTTTCCTTTCCTTTCCTTTCCTTTCTGATCTTTTCTTTTTAAAACGACAAATAGTCCAAACAAGACATTTAGAGTATGCTTTATGTTAGCATCAGGGTGTTTACATTTTGAAGAGAAAAACTCCCCCCCCCACTCCACCCCACCAGCATGTCCCTAGAGATGGGCATGAAGCGCTTTGTACTCATCTCTAGACATTGCTTCTGTCCAAAGGATGGCCAGTAATAGATCCTTCTGTGCCCATCTTCTCTTTCTCTCTTTTTTCTCAGGTACTGATGCTGAGCAGGATGCCGCGGCCAAACTCGCCCAAGAACGAGCTGAAATAGTTGCCAAGTATGACAGAGTAAGTATCTGTGTAGCATGTAAACCTCCTTTCAATGTTGTGGGAGGATCCTGAAGAAGAAAGACTCGAGTTCAGTTGTCCGACCAGTGGAGCAATCACACCCCTTGCCATTGGCACATTTTATTACATATCATTTACATTCCAGAGTATACACAACATCAGTGATTGGTTACAGGGGTAGAGGTGGCATATGCTGGTTGGATGCTCTATATAGGGAATCACCTCGTGAACAGAGCATGCTTTGCACAGTTATTGATTACAATAACACATGTCCTTGCTGTTTACAGACGGGAGGTGAGTTAATGAGAAGTAGACAAAAATAGATGAGGGGTAGACAAGAATAGGTAAAAGAAAATGAAAAGCAAACAGGGTTAGAAAGGAATTATCCCAATAACCAAGAGTAAATAAATGGAAGATGAGCAGAGCAGAGTCAGAGTGAGTAAACAGGCTGAGTAAATGAAAAGTAAATAATAGGTAACCCAAGCTGGTTTAGAGGGATTCCAAGGTCTGCAACATTTGGATTTTAGGCAGAGGAATTCCATCAGGAGGGTTTTCCCTCATGTAAAATGGAAATGACCCCTAGGCCTCATCCCAACTGTCTGAATCAGACTCCATCACAAAGTACTCTTTTGTTGGTCTGGGGCGAGCAGCAACTGCCCACCTCTTGCAGCTACCAACTTCTTTGACACTGTGCTTAAGTGTTTTCCTAGTTGCCTTTTGCACAGACTTCCTCCCATTACCAGCGGGAGACGGTTCCTCTGCTGCGTTCGGTATTTCAAGAAGAGATAGATTATATTAAATTTCTGTGGAATAATATCCAGTAGGACACACTCCCCCCTCCTGTATGCAGGATTAGTAGCACTGATTTACTTATCCACTGCCTAAAAGTATGACATACAAGTGGCCAGGCAGACACTTCTAAAATTGCACTGGTAGCTTAGGGTAATAATGTTGGTAGTAGCTACAGTTATCCTGTAGTTGGATCTGCAGGTTCCGCTTAGGTATTAACAGCTAAAATACTGTAGTTAATATTTAATAGACATCATTTTTCATGGATATGTCCAAATACTGCTGATCTCTCTCTTTTTTAGGGGGGATATGATTGAGACATACAAAATAACGCAGGGCATGAGTAAAGTGGATAGAGGGATGTTCTTCTCCCTCTCACAAAATACCACAACTAGGGGACATACACTCAAATTGAGGGCTGGGAGAGTAAGAACAGACAAAAGAATTTTTTTTCACTCAGTGAGTTGTTAGTCTGGGGAACTCCCTGCTACAGGATGTGGTGATGGCATCTGGCCTGGGTGCCTTCAGAAGGGTATTGGACAGATTCCTGGAGGAAAAGTCCATCACAGGTTACAAACCATGATGGAGATGTGTAATCACCAGGCTAAAACCGGGGTACTTCAAGGGCCAGATGCAGGGGATTGTTATCAGGAGACAGATATCTAGTCTTGTGCGCTCCCAGAGGCATTTGGTGGGGCCACTGTGAGATACAGGAAGCTGGACTAGATGGGCCGTTGGCCTGATTCAGCATGGCTCTTCTTATGTTCTTACGTTCTTATGTTCCACTTTTTAACTGAGCCCAAGTGATGTATTTGCCACTGGAAACATGGTGGGCCCAACTGTAGAGGAAAATCACACCAGCAACGTGGCCCAGTTTGTTGGGAAAAATCATAGGGCATGGCTTGCTGTCCAGGGAGCGCTTTTCTACGAGTACATGTGGTTCAATATGCAGACAAGGGTGTTTTGAATGGGCCACTGTACTGCCTTGACATAGGCCCTCTGTATGGTTCTCGAGGTAATAGCCCTGGACTTCACTTTAAAATAGAAAATGCCCCTCCGGTTGTGAAATGGTGGTCGGATCAGTCCTAGCTAATATATATTGCCAAATTATACTGGAAATAACAAACGGGTTCTGCCTGTTTTCCTTTTGTGTTTTCTGCAGGGACGAGAAGGAGCCCAGATTGAGCCTTGGGAAGATGCTGACTATCTTCTTTACAAAGTTACGGACAGATTTGGTTTCCTGCAGTAAGTGGCACCGATTGGCAAGGGAGCGATGCTAAAAGTTTGCTTCTTGCATTTTTAATTTTCCTTTTGGCCTGCTTGTTTCGTCAAACTATTGACTGCTTACTCGTAATAGAATTGCTTTGTGCATCCAATTCCCTTTTGCAGGTGCAGTTTAAATGGGGACCCATAGTGGCAGTGCCTTTCATTAATTTGTATGCCGTGCTTTCTTCTCTCAGTGATTTGAACTGATTTGCATATGGTAACAGAAAACCCTTGCCTTCTCCCCCCCCCCGCTCCTGTGGGTAAAGATAACGGTAGGATGCTTGGCGCTGCAAAACTTGAAGCAATGAGATGTTCTGAAGAAAACTGAAGGAACCATACGAAAAGAAAGCTCTTTGGATGAGCAGCGAAACGTTTCCATCTCTCAAAAAAGAAGTCTAGTAGCCATGACTCAACTTCCAGATTTGCATTTGGAGTTCCATCGCTGGTCCCCCTTTATTTAACAGAAAAAAAAGTCTTACTTCTTATTTAATTAATGATATACGGGTTTCAATTTCCATCAGCGCCTTGATCATATTGAAAAATGACTTTTTGATTTTTCAAAGGCACAATCACAGATGCATTTTTCCCAGTTACCTAACACTGCTTTAAGAAATTAGGAGCACTCCACAGGCATAAACTGCACATTTCTCCTTCTGCTCTGCTTTGCATCTTTCCTCTCTACGTGCCGTGGCTTGATTATAAACAGTTGTTTAGGATTTCTCCCCCCCCCAACCTGCCCCTCCATTGTTACCAGGCATTGCAGATGCTAATCAGGTTCTCAAGGTTTGTGAACCTAATCTCAAACACAGGTTTGCAAAGCCAGTTCTAGTTATTACCTATACTGAATCATAGTATATACTGCATCTATCTATCTATCTATCTATCTATCTATCTATCTATCTATCTATC
>JAHTLZ010003526.1:3101803-3120444 GCA_023846285.1 Phrynocephalus versicolor | reverse complement strand
ATAATAATAATAATAATAATAATAATAATAATAATAATAATAATAATGAGGGGCAATACACAGCCCAGAACATTTAAGACATATTCAAGTTAAGAACAGGGAATTAAAAGAGGCATCTTAGAACATTAAAAGGTAACAGTAGAGCTACAAAGAGCACGCAAAAAGAAAAGAAAAATCCACTATGAGGGGTGGAAAATAACATGGAAATCACTTGTGTTCTTATGAAATCAATCAATGCAATCATGTATGGTAATCCATATAAAGTTACCTAGTAGGAAGTCCCTCATTCAGGGAAAGTTTGCCTGAAGAGGAAGGTCTTTGCCTGCTTCCAGAAAGACAGTAGAGATAGGGAAGTCCTGGTCTCCAGTGGGAGGGAGTTCCAAATACTGTAAACTCTTCATCTGTTGCTCTGTAGCTCTAATTCCCCATTGCTAGAAAATACCAGCATTTTCCAGTAAATCAGAACTCATAGTCTTCCCTTTCGTTTTACCCGCCTTTTATTTATAGATATGTTTTTATTATTTCTTTTTTAGCCAAGAAGAGTTACCTGTCCATGATGCAGCATCAGAGAGGGTAAGTGGTCCATCTGCCATGTAAACTATCAGTGAATGTTTTGGAAAGACTCAGTGCTGTGCCATCATTGAACTGGGCACAGATTTAGAAAGCTCCTGTAACACAAGCCCCTGGATGTTTGCAATCCCTGTGTACTCAGACAAAATATCGTGCCCAGGGCTGCCCTCCCTGTCCTGGCTGGTGGTGGCTTTCCAAGATCCCAATCTCTCGAGTATAAATCAAGTTAGTGTTTTCAGAGTTTCATTTTACCCTTTTAAAACTTTTTAGTGATATCTTGACTCGGGTGGTTTAGGAATTTGGCTTTCTTTAGCTAGCAATTTGTGGTCTAAACATAATCATGCCTCTGTAATTACTCAAATGGCTACCCTAGCCTCTTCTGAAGAAGGGCGGAATAGAAATGAAACCAAATAAATAAAGCTCATTGTCCAAAATCCTGTTGCTTAGTTACACCTGGAGAAGTGGGTTATTATTAGTAATCCACAAACCACTGCTGGACTCTTCGTGTGTACATTAGGCCAACAGATGGGCGCGCATTCAAGAACATCAACAGGGACTCATTAATTGCCAGCAAAAAGGTTGTGCTGGTTGCCTTCTGCGGGCATTGCTATAGAAGCCGATGCTTGCCTTTGGGTTGAATCTAGACTGAGCCGTGCTTGTAGCAGGGCCACTGAAATTAATGTGATTGTATTAAGACTTAACTATCTGAGTAACAAAAAATGGTGTTGATTGTGCCTACGAGCAGTAAATAAATAAATAAATATGTTCTGACTTAGGATGATCCTTGTAGGGTTTCTAGGAATAAAGAGCTCAGAAGCAGCTTACTGGTTCCCTCTTCTGATGGCGTTCAGGAAACAATGGGTGACTTCTCCAAAGTGCTTGGTGATCTCAGCTGAGTCCTTTTCTAGGAAGCATGAGAGGGTTTGAGTTCCCGACTCCCACCACCAAACATTCCAATTTTACTGAGCTCTACCAGCTCTTATCCTATCTTAAGCCTTATTGATTTCACTTCATTTCTGGGTCAAATGAAAGACTCTCCTTCCTTGGGTTTCTGATTAATCAGTTGCATTTTGAATGCCCTTGTCTACTGTTTGCATGCGTGGTTTTCTAGTACTACACACTTGATCTTAACCAAAAGGCCGAGAAGCGATAGTAGCTAATGGCCTCAGCCTTTCAGAAAAGATGAAATGAGGAGTAGACAGAAACCAACCTTTTTAAATGTTGAAATGCAAGGTGTCATTGTAACTGATCAACTTAAATGGATTTGCTTTAACTATGTAATGGAGTGTTTCCGTGACCTACAGAACACAGTAGGGCAGGCAGGCAAGGTGGTGAAAAGAGGCCAACCACTGGTGTTTCAAAAGTCTTGCAAGTTTATTTATTTATTTATTTATTTATTTATTTATTTATTTATTTATTTATTTATTTATTTATTTATTGTTGCATTTGTATCCCGCCTATCTTCGAAACGAAGCATAAGTTCTTAATGCTTTTGTCAACAATGTATACCTGTATAAGCATGAGTTATCATTGTCCTAAAAGATTTTGTGAACAAAAAATTATTATTTATTTTATTTATTGAAACATCCCCCCCCAAAAAAGGTTATTACCTAGAAACTGCAACTTCGCTTACTATCAATTATTTTCTCAGCATAATGCAAACTTTCTGCGAGCCTTTTAGAACTTAAAAAGGAAACCCTCGTGGCGCAGTGGTTAAATGCCTGTACTGCAGGTAAAACTGCTCACGACCTGGGTTCAATCCCCGGTAGCAGGCTCAAGGTTCACTCAGCCTTCCATCCTTCCGAGGTCGGTAAAATGAGTACCCAGCTTGCTGGGGGGGGGGGGCAATGTGTAGCCTGCACACTGTAATTAAAATTGTAAACCGCCCAGAGACCACTTGTAGTGGTATGGGGCGGTATATAAGCAGAACACTTTGCTTTGCTTTGCTTTACACCTTTGCAAAAGAAAAACCCTTTTACATGGATGAACATGATTAGAACTGAGCTTGATGGACTGTCCGAAACTTTCCACGGGCATTTATCAGCTGGAGGAAAATAATGGGACGCATTATAGCTCCATAAGTGCTGGAATGATACCTATCCTACAATAACCCGTTGTTGCTTAATATTGCTTAACATAAAGTGCAGTCCTCTGATTAGGTTTATAGTGGTATTTAAACTAAAACTGCTCGTCTCCTAAGGGTGTGACAGAGAGACAACATGCATAATTGCCATTTTTATGTTTATGAAGATGCTCAGGATCTGATAGTTCTCATACAGGAGTTACATTTAGGGTTTAAGTGCCATAAACACTATTTGCTTTGGAAAAATATTTATGTACTGTCTGCAGTAACAGATGTCTTACCCCTACGGGTAGACTGTTTCAAACTTTAGAGAAGGGGTGGGAATTTGAGAGGTCCAGGGCCCAATTTTGTACCCCAGGATGGTCACATGGATTGCCCCCAAAATGTGGAAAAAGCAAAAATCCAACAGAGTGGCCAGATGTGCAGTTTGTAAAAACACTGTGATTTCAGTGGCAGACACAAGAGAGCAGCAAAGCAGTTTGTGACCTGTTTGATTCATTGTCCCTGAAGGTAGTTGCTGTGAGTTTTTTGGGGGCTGTTTGGCCGTGTTCTGGAAGTTTTTCTTCCTGATGCTTCACCAGACTCTGTGGCTTGCTTTGAGGAATGGCTGCTACAAAAGCAAAGACATTCAGGAGGTCCTAAGAGTCTGATAAAGCCAGGGGTGCCCAAAAATAGTTTGAGATTTCATCTCTAGGCAAGGCTGGGTACATTCCCGGAGTCCAGAGGGTAGTTCTGCTCCCGCAAACACAACACACCCACCTACCACCACCACCACTAAACCCCCCCCCCATTTGACAGAATTTCCACCCTAGGAAAAAAATGGGATTGTTTTCCTGCACTAGAAAAAAATCCCTTGGGAATGCTAAGTATTTGATTGCCTTATATAGCTGAATCAGAACTTGTAGTTACCAGCTCTGTGCAAAACTGTGGTTGCCCTCCAAAGTTTGCTCTCCCCTAGAAGAAGAAAGTGAGATGGAAGGAAGAAGGACCTTCTGTGCACTTTTAGATAGACTCATTCATTCTTCCCTGTTCCTGCCCAGTCTTTTCTTGCTGGAGAGGCTTGCCTGAGTAAGGGGAGGACCCTCTTTGGATTTTGTTGGTCAAAGACAGTACAAGCCACTGTTCTTTCTCCCTCCTGTGGGAAGCTTTCCTTGGCTTAAGGAAGTTGTGGTGGATGAAGTCGCCTAATTGCATCAGCACCAGCTCTTTTGTTCTAGCCCATTGTTGGCGAACCTATGGCACGGGTGCCAAAGGTGGCACTCGAACCCCTTTCTGTGGGCACCCAACATCGCCCCTTCACAGCCACCTGTATTCAGGTTAAATGGCTGTATGGGCACTTTGCAAAGAAATGAGTGGGTTTTGAATCGCCATTTGGGCACTCGGTCTCTAAAAGGTTCGCCTTCACTGTTCTAGCCTCATGTTTTCCCAAGAGAAACCCCAGGCCGACTTCTCTTCTTCCTTCAGAATAAGAAGGGCCATCTGGGATTCCATTGTATTCCTGTTTGGCCAAGACTTGTTCTACGAAGGCACTGAGGAATCATGTGCCTTTCTCCCAGATTTGAAACTGGAGAGTGGATGGGCACCATTATGCCACTACCTGGGTGATCTGTGTCATTATACAGTGGACCCTCGTATAACAAATGGTTTGTATAACATAAAATCTGTACAACACTAAAAAAAATCCGGAGATAGAGGAAATTTGCTTAACAGAATTGCCTATGGGACAAATCCGTGCAACATAAAAATGGTCACAATTAGGGATTACTCTGTTTTCAATGCATTCCTATGGGAAATTTGGATAAAGGAAAAATTGCTTAACAGAATTTCATTTGGAACGAATTAATTCCTTTATACAAGTTACCACTGTACTACCATGTGCTCTCCATCTCCAGTTTCAGAGCTGGGAGAATGAATGCCTGGCCATCTTTCTCACCGTTGAGTAGCCCAACACTTACCCTGGCAAGCAGAGTGTTTGAGTAGCCCAACACAACGCTTGGCGATGTGTCATCAGTGTTAACCTCATGCCTCAAAATGACTTCAAAATTATATCAAGTTCATACGGAGTGACATACATTGGCTATTTGTAAAATCTTAAAAGCGGGCATCTTTTACTCGTTCTGGGTAAGGTAAGCTGGGAATGTAAAATAAATACATTGTAATCCTGTTCAATATAGCTTAGATGCCCTAAGCACATCCGATCTCGACTGATTTCAGAAGCTAAGCAGGGTCAGCCCTGGCTAGAACTTGGATGGGAGACCACCAGGGAATACCAGGTGCTGTAGTTGCCTGGAGTAGGAACTGGCAAGCCACTCCAGTATTCCTGCCAAGAAAACTCCATGGAAATGGGGTCACAAAGAGTCGGTCACGACTGTAATGACACAACAACACAATCATGTTCAAAAGGTATCATTTCGAATCTGGTTTGGTTGAAACTTATGAACAGATCTTATTAACTAAGTAGTGTATTTAACAACCTTTTCTTCTTAATTTTGCAGCTTGCATTTGAGTTGGAATGCTTGCCAACATGGTGAACACATTGTCGAGTTTGTTTGTATATTTTTTCAGAGCTAAAAAAGTACTTTGGTCCAAGTAAAGTAGAGAGAATAATGGCCTGTAATTCTGTTTCAGCAAAAGCACCTTGAAATTGAAAGGACTACGAAATGGCTGAAGATGTTGAAGAGCTGGGAAAAGTATAAAAACACTGAAAAGGTAGAGACAACTTTACAAAAGCACTTTTTGTAACAGTGATATTATTGATAGTAGCAAATTGGCTTCCGGAATGTTGAGCCCTTGCTTGTTTGGTTCATAGCATTCAGGAAATAACAAGTGGACAAAGAAGGTGGGGTTTTTTTTGGAAATTTCTACAAATCTTAATCAGAAATCTATTTAAATGCAAGTTACACCAGTATATTTATAAATGGAGTGGTAAAATGGAATAGGAACAACTTTGTTGCAGAAAGCACAAAGATTATTCAGTAGCCAACCATTAAAGCCAACAAACTCCTCTGTCTTATTAACACCATGTAAAAATTATTAAATGACAAAGCTGAAGTAATACTATATGCTGTTTTGAATGGTCACCAATTTCAGCTTTCCAAGCAACTCACTCCTTTCCGCCTGCGCCATCTAAAGCTGGATTCCAGATTTACTCTGAAGCAGCAACGTAGAATGTATATATCATTTGATTGGTGCATTGGGTTCTGTTTGCAAGGCCTTGCATTTTAGCCATGCTTGAGTAGAGTGCCTACAATGTCATAACATGGTCACGAACGCTGTAACATACTGCAAACTGCGCAGATCATATCAAAGAGGCTAAGGAGGTGGAGAGCTGTACATTTACTAGGGCCGGTTCATCTGTCTGAACAAAGTGTGAAGTGGAGGTTTGTGGAAATGAGATATCACAGAAGGAGAAGTCAGGTTACAAAAATCACTTGATAGTTGATTCTTTTCCAGATTCAGCACATTGGGAATCATACCTAAGTTCTGAGTGGGTCATTCCTCCATTTGCAAAGTGGGAGATGATCCTATAATTAAGCTTTGCTTAATAGCTGCGTTTTATTGGAAGCGTGAGGAACTGGTCTTAAGCCATCTCGACGCTTAACCATCTCCCTCTTTGAGAGCAGGGGGCCATCTGTAGCTTGAATCATGTCCTTCATTCCTCTCTGTGGAGAGAAGAAATGCAGTTTCCCAAGCAGAGTGGCCAAATTTAGGCATAACCAATTGAATACTACATTGTACAGTGCCCTCTCCGATTGCTAAATCAGCCATTGTAGTCAGTAGTGAATGAATTGTATTTTGTGCAAGAAGATCTGGGTATTGGGTGAAATGTTTGCCAATTCGTAACGTGACGCGTTCTAGCTGGTGAGTCTTATAAGAGATGATGTTTGATTCTTTTGTTCCCCTTGTCACCCTCCTCTACCTTTAATCTCTGTGCCCCCCCCCCAAAAAAAAATTACAAAGGTTTGAAGAGAAATACTGGCGCGAGGCATTAAAGGTGCCATTGCTGTTCCATAAAACTAGAAGTAAAAATGATGTACAATGAACTTTCATAAAAACATAGCTATCGTGAGGGCGGATTGGGGGCAAGATTTTTTAAAAATAAATATAAAATGTGTGTGATGCTAGCCAGGTCTCCCTTGATTCTTTCTCAGCTTAAACTCCCCATCTCTAAAATTCATCTGAAACAACTATTGGTTTAGCTCCATAGCACTTTGAAGAGGACAAGAAAAAATATATCAAATTTTGAAAGTACTTTGCACATTCCGAGTGCTAAATAACATAATGATAGAAATAGCGGTCCTAGTCCACCTCAGACCAATATGCTCTAGCCTTCATTGTTCATTATTTTCTTTCTTTAGGTATCATGGTTTCTGCTTCTCAATAATCCCCTCGACAGCTCTTTTGACCTGGGTCTTAATTATATTCTGCAGTGCACTGCATCAGGGCTTATCAAGCCATCAATCATAATAGGTGCTGGAGGGTTGTTTGTCCTGGTGTGGTCACAGCATTTAGGATGCACTGAATAGAAATGTCATTCACCATATTTATATTCAAATAGCTTCCTCCCTGTGCTTCTGCCTCCTGCTCTCTCCCTCTCTTGGTGATTGAAAGGCCCTCTGAATTGAGAGGAGGAAACAGGAGGAAATGACAAAGCCAGGTTTGTCTAATATACCTCAGAATTTATTGGGAGAATTGGTGTCAAATTGTTTCTCGCTTTTCTGTTTGTTATTTCCAAAGAATGAAGAAAGCACCTCTGAGATTCCAATGGCTTTGGAACGCAGGTTCCTTCTGCCATGTTTTACCCCGGGTTAAGGCATGAATCAATGACAAGGTTCCAGGTTGTGTAGATGCCTGCAGGTGCCTGGTGGTAGCCGTGGATTCCAGCAGCTACTGGCTTATTTGTTTGTACCACATACTTGCTCTCCTATGGCCATGTCATCCAGATGGACTGTATATCAAGAATAAAAGCAAGTCAGGCATGCATACAGCAAAATAAGTGGGCAGCAAAACATATAAAAGCAGCCTAACACCTGATCAAGGCAAGTGATGCCTATCATTTGCAACACTGATAGAGCACCCCACCCTTCCTAAAACCTTTCTGTATTTCTATTACCTATAATCGCCCTCATCCTTTTGAATTGACGGGGTTCCATATTGAGGTATGATCTTTAGGGGAACAATTTCATACATTATGGATGAGTAAACCCAGGTTTCCCTCGGAGTTGAGCAGAGGACTGCCACTGATCCCACGTCAAAGAAGAATACAACAGGTGAGACCCATGTTTGCAAACACGTTTGCAGCATTTGTAATTTACCAGGGGCAAAATCCTTTGGCACATTGCTAAGTAATGGAGTGTTGGAAGTTGTTGGGTGCTCTTTGGATTGCAAGAGGGCTGACAGTGCTTTTAGTTGCTTTGGTCCTTGATTATGGCCACCGTCCCATGTGTCTTCTCTCTTTTTTTTGCTGGGAAGGCCTGGTAGAGGACTCTGCCTCTCCTCTTGGTTGATATGAACTGCTTTGCGAGGTGACCGTTGTTGGAAAATCAGAATAAAAACAGGGTCATTTGAAATAATGTTTTTTTAAAAAAACACTTCCAACCAGAGATGAGCACTAGAGATGGGCACGAAATGAGCAATTTTTCGTTTTCGTTTTCTTGTCATTACGTAACGATAACGAAAACGAAATTTTTTTCAAATGAAACCGATAACGAAAATGAAAAATTTTGCCGTGTTTTTCGTTTTCGTTACGGCAAATACATTGAACTGAAAAGAATGCTAACGAAACAGCAATTTTTCGTTTTCGTTTTTTGTTTCGTTACGTGACGAAAACGAAAACGAAAAAATTGCAAAAAAACCTTCCGAAAAACGAAAACGAACCGAAACGTACCCCCTAAACGACAAACAAAAAACGAAAAACCATTTTTTTTTGAGTCATGCCCATCTCTAATGAGCACTTATTGTTGGTTTGGAAGTTTGATGACCTTGGGAGGATTTGACCCACAGATGTTGTGTGGTGTTGGATTCTGTGCCCTGCCTCCCTCCACCGGTGCCCACTCAGAAGTGGAGGCGTGGCAGGGAAGCCTTTGACGGGGCATCCGCAGGAAGAGACCAGGCATGGAATCTGGTGCATCCGCACAGCTCCTGTGGGCCTGATCCAGCAAACAGTGCCAGACTGCCAAGCCACAGAAAGTGCCCATCTCTACTTCTAACGCCCAATTGGTTTAGGAGATGGAACGATGAATCGCAAAGTACTGCACCTTGTTTCAGTTTTACATCAGCCACAAACTCAGCATGCGGTTCTATGCAGGTCATTCATTCCAATGCCTCCCTCTCCAGCCATTTACAGCAAACAGGATAATATAGTAAGACTCCCTCATCCACAGGATCATTATCTACTGATTCCCTGATCTACGGTCTGAAAATATTAAAAACATTAAAAGAACCCCCCCCCCGAACATATTTGGATGTGGATACTGGGGTTTCTAATGTATTAATTTGCCTCCCAGAGTTGTTGTAAAAATTAAACATTGGTAATATGTAGGAACATATTTGGATATTTGAAAGCACTGCACAAATGGTAATGACCATAATCATAATACTGTCTTCCTGCGTCCTGTTGATTCTTGTTTTCTTACACAGTTGTGGTTAGATTGCTTCTCATCCGTTTTCAAGTTTTTTTTTTTTAAACATGCCTTGTATTATTTCATGCACATTGTCTTATAAAACTAAAGCCACTGCCATGGAAGAAGATTTTGTCTGTTCGGTGATCATCTATCTTGACAAGCTGATGAATTTTTTTAAAAAAATGTCTCTGGAATATATAATGCACAGTGGGAATCCTTAGTCCAGTTCAGCGTTTTCATTGTTAGCTATGATGTTCGAACATCTGCTTGTAATGAAGAACTTCCTTGTCAGAGAAGGTGAACAAGTGTTTGTTAGTTAGTTAGTTAGTTAGTTAGTTTCCTAGAATCAGTATCTCTTTCCTCTGAGTCTTGTACTTTTCATGACATGCCCAAAATGCAGTCGCTTTAGTTTTCCCATTTTTTGTTCCTGGGGAGAATACAACCTGGGTTTGATCTAGCACCTACTTTTTTGTCTTTCTAGTGGTCCACAGCATGGTTATTCCAACATCACATTTTGAGTTACTGTACAGTACTTGGGTTTTCAGGGTCATTGTAAAGAAGTACGAGGACCCCCGTATCCGCTGATTCACCATCCGCTGATTCAGTTATCCGCAGATGGTGATCGGTGGTGCAAGGGCCCACAAAATCAAGGGCCCACCCACCTGGCTGCCTGAAAGATCGGCGGCGGTGGCAGTGAGGAGGCCATGTGGCTCAGAAGCTCCTGCTTGTTCGCCCACCTGTTCGCCCACTCGCTTACCCGCTGGCTGGCTCAGAGGATCCTCGGCGGCGGCTCCCACCTACTCGCCCGCCTACAAGCTTAGCGGTGGCGGCGGAGGAGGAGGAGTGGCCCACCTGCATGCATAAAAGTTCAGCGGCGGCAGCAGCAGTGAAAAACAAGAGCCCGCCCCCTGCCTGTTTGTAAGTTTGGCGGCGGCGGCAGCAGCGGCGGTGAAAAAAAGTCTACCCGGTCATCCGCCCGCAAGTTCGACAGTGGTGCAGAACAAGCTCCTGCCAGGCAGCCTGCCCGCAAGCTCAGTGGCGGTGGAGGATATGCCCCTGCAAGCTCGGCAGTAGCAATGGAGGAGGAGGGGGCCTGGGAGAGCCTGCCTGCCCACAAGTTCAGCAGATGTGCTATTGGTGGCACAGAGCCATAGCGGGGTTCCCCGGGGTGCTGGCGGGCTCTCCCGGTGCTTTCACCCCGGCACCCTGGGATAAGATCGAGAACCAATCCCCCGCAGAGGTAATGATCAAATCAAACTTGTCCTCTCCTACCCCTTTCTAATTTTTTTAAATCAGCGTTCTCTTTTGGTTGACCTTACAATATTTGGCTCTATACTACTTCGCTCTGATGAGTCAACTGTGGTTTTCAGGAAAACAGAAGCCAATCATTTAGCGATCTGTAATCAAAGTAGGTTTAGCAGGCTTTCATCTGGCATATTCCCATAAGGCCTAATATTCCCCTCCCTTGAGTGCAATCCATCTGCTGTTGCAGCTGTTGGCTTAATGTCTTGCCACTCCATCATTCTGTCTCAGTCAGTTCTAATTCTAGCAGACAAGAGGCTATCTGTCTTCTCTGTAGTCTTCCATACCCCACGGGTACACGAGACAAATCATCTTTCATTATCCGGCTCACCACCCACACAAGAACATGCAAGGCAAGGGTGGGCAAAGTGCGTCCCAGGTCGGAAAATGCCCCTCTTGTGCTGTTTTTGCAGATTGGGCATGTCACCATAGGAGAAAAATCTCTGCAAAAGGAGAAAAAACCATTCAGGAGTGTTTCTGCAATAAAAGGGGGGGGGGTTTATTCTGGCAATTCTGGCTGGGGAGACCCACTTGAAATTAAAACTGAAAGTAGGATTTCTAGCCTTAAATTTAAAGAGGGAGGATAAATTAAGGGAGGACTCTTAATTTTGCTTGTGATTTTTGTTTAATCATCAGAAATTGGCCTATCTTCCTCTAAAGGTGCCTTTCTCTGCGGTGAACTGGCATTCTCATTTTTCAAAGGGAATAACTTGGGCATCAAGACAGAGAGTTGTGCACTTGCCAGTAGCAGTGGTCAGCTGGGCCACAGGGCAGAGGATCGGGGACATTTATTCCCCATCACCCCAACATATTTGCTGTATGTGATGGAAACAATCCATGAGGATATTTGTATGGACAGCGGAAGTGGGGCTCATTTACAATCCCCTCACTTTTCAGGAAGGAAAAAAAATATCCCTGTTTTGGCTTCTGTGCCAAGAAGCATCCATGTGTCATACCCACTACTGACATCATTTTAAACAAATAATTTATATCCTACCTTTCCTCAAGGGAGCTCCACATGGCATATGTCACCTCCCCCCCCCCCCGGGTCCCATTCTGTTCTAACCACAACCTTGGGAGTTAAGGATAAGCCAAGAGTGTGGTCACCCAGTGAGTTACATGGCTCTATGGGGAATTTTGAGCACCTGGAGATTTGAGAGTGCTTGTCCAACACTCAAACCAGTACATCACATTGGTTTTCACATTAAGCACAGGGCCTTCTAGGTCAGTGGTTCCCAACCTGCCTAATGCTGTGACCCTTTAATACAGTTCCTCATGTTGTGGTGACCCCTTGCCCTGCTTGGAAGAGGCCTCAAGCCCCCTTTGGCAGGCCACTGCCACGGGTGCCATGGAGAACTTCCCTTTACAGGCACCCTCAGCCAATCGCAGCCTCCGGTGCCATTGACTGACATTCCCTCCAACCTATCAAGCTGTAACTCTCCCCTTCCTCCTCCTCCTCCTCCTCCAGACCCAAGCCATTTGTGCCTTTCTCTTGACTGGCTCATGGTGACCCCTGTGAAATGGTCGTTCGACCACTAGGTGCTCTACAACTGCTTAAGATATTGGCGTGAGATGCTCCACTCTGTCGTTGGAGTGAGGTCCTTTGGCCCAGTGAAGCAACTGAGCACCTGCACCTGTTCCTTGAGATATCCAACTTGACCACATAGGCTTTACTTACATCCCATTTGGAATACTACAATACAATCTACATGGGGCTGCCTTTAAAGATTGTTTGGAAACTTCAACTGGTTCAAAATGCTGCAGCCAGACCACGGACTGGTGCTGGTTATAGGACACATATAACTCCTGTATTACAACAGCTTCACAGGCTGTCAATCTGTTATGGGACCCAAAGTCAGAGTGCTGGTTATTACTGTACTGTAAACACCCTGTATGGCTTGGGTCCAGGCTATTTGAAGGATCATTTCACCGCATTTCACAGCTATTAAAATCTTCTGCGAAGGCCCATATTTCTATTCCACCACCTTGCCAAACTCATTTGGCGAGAGGCAAAGAGGTAGTGGGCCATTTTGGTGGTGGCTCTGAAGCTTTAGAATGCAGTGGCCCTAAGATGCCAGCCTGGGCTACTCCCTCTTGTCCTTCCTCTATAAAATTATTAGCTTAACATTTTTTAAAAAAATATATTTAATCTGGGGTTTTTAATTTTAATATAAGTTTAATTTTTAAATGTAACATTTACTGTATATACTCGAGTATAAGCCTAGTTTTTCAGCCCTTATTTGTGGCTGGAAAAAATGCCCTCGGTTTATATTTGAGTCAATAAGTTTTCCCAGTTTTGGGGGGTAAAATTAGGTGCTCAGACGGCTTGGGGAGGGCAGTGAAGGGCAAGTCCTGATTGGGTGAGCGATAGCGGTGTCTTCGCTTCCCATATGATTCCATTGAGAAGGTTTAGGGGCACCCTCTTTGGAGCTTCATAACTCAGCCCCCTTACCCCCAAGTGTTTCCAAATTTCAAAACATTCCCTAAAATTACTTTCTGAAGGTATCTCTGCTACTTTGGTGTCCCCAATGTACGGTAAGTAATTTTTGAGTGGATGATTTTTTTAAAAAAATATGCACTCGAAAATTATTTTAAAATATTTAATCAAAAATTACTTACCTTGGGACTCCAAAGTAGCAGGGGTACCTTCACAAAGTGATTTTAGGAAACCCCTGAAATTTGGAATCATTCGGGGGGTAAGAGAACTTAGTTATGAAGCTCTAAAGGGGCTGAGGGTAGTATTGGCAACTATGCAGGGACTGTGGAGACAATCAGGGAGTTTACTCTATGGTATTAACTCCCTGATTGCCTCCACACTCCCAGCACAGGTTGCCAATTACTACTCCCAGCCCCTTTAGAGCTCGGCCGGTATACCGTATATACTCAAGTATAACTAAAAATAACGGCCTTGTCTTATACTTGAGTCAATAAGTTTTCCCAGTTTTGGGGGGTAAAATTAGGCCCTCGGCTTATTCTTGGGACGGTTAATACTTGAGTATATACGGGTATATGGTATTTATAAAACTATTGTTGCATAAAGTTAGTTGTTGTGAGCCACCCTGGGTCTCCTATAGGGGGATAGGTGGCATATAAACAAACACCCAAACAGCCACCTAACCGGCCCAATATCTGAGCAAATTCTGAAACCAGCTAATTATTGTTTCTCTCCAAAAAAACAACACAGACACTTAAAAGTAAGAAATTACTGTAGGTAGTAAGTGTTTGATATTTACAGAGATCCTTCTTAGGTGACGGTCACCTATTCTCACTTACTTAAAACATATGGTCTGTTGTGTTTTAATTTCTTACTTTTAAGTGTCTCCATTGTGTTTCTTCATCTTCTTTTGTGCTGGAATGTGAAAGACTGCATTTCTTTGAAGGATTTAATTTTCTCTGCAAGGTTAAAAGCAGTTGTCACGGCGGATAATGGAATTGAACTCCAGAGTGAGCTTGCTGAAACTGCTACTGGCGTTTTCCATGCAATATTTGACATAGCAGCTAAAGGTTTATGACTGTGAAAATTCTAAAGAATTGATTTGATTGGCAAATTATAATCTGGAGCCAGGAGTTTAAATGCCCAAGAATGTATTGATTGATATAGCCACTTCTTTCAAAGAGTAATTTGTTTGTTGAAAAGATCTCAAATGAACATGCACGCCCATTAGCAATGAATCTCTGGTTACTTGCTTTTCAAAACCAGGCTATACATTAGGCAGGAGTTTTCCCCCTACTAAGTAGCTTTTTTTTTAAATTAGCTCTTTAATGCTGTGGATTTCAAGAAGAGGAATAGTAGAAAGGGACTGTTTCTGTGCAATCTTCTGCTCATAGACCAGCATCCAAAGGTATGCATGGGTTGAATTCAGGAGATCCCTTAAAGGTGGGAAATTGACAAAGGCAGTGAGGCAGAAAAGAACATAGAACAGTTCACAACACGCACACCTGCTTGCTGTGTACTTTGAAGATTTGTTTAGTGCAGCATAAGAACATAAGAAGAGCCATGCTGGATCAGGCCAAAGGCCCATCTAGTCCAGCTTCCTGTATCTCACAGCGGCCACACCAGATGTGTTTGGGAGCGCATGAGACTAGATATGTGTCTCCTGATACCACTCCCCTGCATCTGGCCCTTGAAGTACCCTGGTTTCTCCATCATGGTTTGTAACCTGTGATGGACTTTTCCTCCAGGAATCTGTCCAATCCCCTTTTGAAGGCATCCAGGCCAGATGCCATCACCACATTCTGTGGCAGGGAGTTCCATAGACTTATAACGCGCTGGGTGAAAAAATATTTTCTTTTGTCAGTTCTTACTCTCCCAGCCCTCAATTTGAGTGTATGTCCCCTAGTTCTGGTATTTTGGGAGAGAAGAGCTTCCCTCTATCCACTTTACTCATACCCTGCATTATTTTGTATGTCTCAATCATATCCCCCCTCAAGCGCCTTTTTTCCAGACTAAAGAGGCCCAAATGTTTTAGCCTTTCTTCATAAGGGAGGTGCCCCAGCCCAGTAATCAACTGTGTGTTTGTGGTGGTGGTGGTATGGCCTCTTAAGAGGCCCTGGCACAATTGAAGGAGGCCACAGACTGGGAACAGTTCTTCGCACAGCATCTTATGAGGATTGTTAAGTGGCTGATACAATCCTGATTCAGCCTCTATTTCTTTCATACTGCGTTTATGGCCATGGCGTAAACAGTTTGAGAATAGGTGGTCTAGTGTATCATCCAACATGCATTCCCAAAGAGGTTTTAGGAGTCAGTTTCTGTTTGGGGATGTTTTTAACTTGCACCCTGCTACACTACCAAGAAAAAAAAATGAGGAGACTTGGCATAGCTTAGAATAAGCAACAATATGTTTTGAGGAGTCAGAAAATAATACAAATGGGCTAAGTGGTAGAGTTGGCCTGTGGTGCAATCTATATAGAAGTTGTCACCTATCGAGATGCATAAAGGGTTATCCTCTTACTCAAGTCCCCTGTATATCTGCCAGCCTGATGCCTGGCATTGGGACTGAAATGAAGGAGGGGAGGAAGGTTTGCATTCAACTTTTTTGAATGTCGTTTAGAGTTCGTTTGAAGATAAGCGGGATATAAATGCAAAAATAAATAAAATAAAAAAATAAATAAATGTCTCCCATTGCTTGCAATGCAAGGAAAATTCTCTCACCAGTTCCATAGCTGGTATAAAGTCTTCCTGCATTCAGTATGTGTGTGTGTGTGTGTGTGTGTGTGTGTCTTTGGATCCCAGTCCTTCCGCAACCCACTCATGCTATGCCTGCAGTCCTCCATCAATGAATCCTTCTGCAGAGGCAGGGCAGCTGCCTTGGAAGACTTTAAAATAATACTACAGTGTACCCTTGTATAACAAATGACTTGTATAACATAAAATTTGTACACCATAAAAAATCTGGAGATAGGGGAAATTTGCTTAACATAATTGCCTATGGGCCGAATCTGTACAACATAAAAATGGGATCACTCTGTTTTCAATGCATTCCTATGGAAAATTTGTATAAAGGAAAATTTGCTTAACATAATTCCATTTGGAAGGAATTAATTCCTTTATACAAGGTACCACTGTATTTTGGCTCAGACCCTTTGCTTTCCCCACTGCCCCTAATGAGAAACAAGAGGTTAAATAAGACTGAAGTAAAGGGATGAAACCGAATAGTAAAATTTAAGTCACCCCGTTCATGGCAGAAGCATGTCAAAGTATAAGGATGCTGTTGTGTAATCCATAAAACAAACTGAATTCAATCAAGGACACGTATATTGTTGATTTTGATCTGGAGACCGAGTTTGTGCTAGTTGTATCTAGACTAGTATGTTATGAACATCTCCTTCCCTCTGTCTCCTGCTGCAAGGACTGCTTTAAGGAGGCTTGAGCCCTGTGGCCAAGCCCCTGCCACCGATCCAGTCCAGTCAGTTTAGGCCAACAACTTACAGGCACTCCTTACTGAATGGCAGAGTTCCTTTTCTACAACTGGGTTGTTAAGTGAATTGGTTGTTAAGTGAGGAGCTTAAGGTGGGTGTGGTGTGTTGCGGCTGCCCTCTAGAAGTTAGGCCGGAGTGGGGAGGCCACAGGAGAAACAGGGGGGGGGGAAGGGACAGGGAAATAAAGATGGAGGTGGCCGAGACTCCTCCCTGTTCAGGTTGTTTTCTTCCCCGGGAGAGACATTGTGACACTTGCACCAAGACCCATCCCTTGGAAGCAGTGGAGGAATAGGGCAGGGTAGACCTTGTAGTTCTGCTTCCTTCCCTCTGAGCTGCTGGGAAGGTAGGTGCAGGCAAGCAGAAGCAGGCTGGACACTTTGGCTGATACTTCACATCCCTCTCGCTGCAGTCCGCGGCCCCGCTGGAGACCAGTTCGAAGGAACGTAACCTCCCGTCCTTGTGGGGTCAATCCGAGTTTGAAGGAACGTAACCTCACGTCCTTGTGGGGCCAATCTGAGTTTGAAGGAACATAACCTCACATCCTTGTGGGGTCAATCCGAGTTCAAAGGAACGTAACCTCACGTCCTTGTGGGGTCAATCCGAGTTCGAAGGAACGTAACCTCACGTCCTTGTGGGGTCAATCCGAGTTCAAAGGAACGGAACCTCACGTCCTTGTGGGGTCAATCCAAGTTCACCCCGACCACGCCCCATGAACTGCGCTCCAAGCGGGGTGAGAGATTCCCGTCCTGGAGCTCGGGAATCTTTTCAATCCACTTCTCGATCCGTTTTGAAAACCGATTTCAACACGGAGGCAAGTTCACCTTGGCTTGAAGAAGGACGTGAAGTAACCACCTTTGGCCAAGGCCCTGCGGGCTGGAACAGCAGGTGCTTCCGGAGTGAGCCACTAGGCGGCAGCAGTGTCTTTGGCCACTGCTGCTGGTCATGAGTCTGAGCTGTCATTAAACAGGTTGGTTACTTTGCACCCTTCTTTGACAAAATGCCGATTGCATAAGTTAACTTTTAATTCTGGGCATGTTTGTTTAAAACCTTGTTGTTTCTTGTGCAGAAGTTCAAAATGTCATCCCCAAAAAAGTCTCTTGGAAAGCATGGTTAATAAACTTTCAGAATTCCACAGAAGGGAGTATGATCATGAAACCCATGGCAACCTGGACAAGGCTAATTGAAGACTTTCATTCTGCAAACAGCTTTTCTGCTACTTTCACCATAAGGTCTTGCGTTTCCTAAAAATGCACTCTCCCTTGTTTCTTATACTTTCATTCCTTCTCTCCTCCCTACGTTTTATTGCATTTTTTTAGTGAATGATGCACCTAATAAATATGTAACTTCACCAAGCAGTGCATAATGCTTCTGTGTCTCAATGAGTACTGTTTCTAACTTTTTTAAAAAAGATTATAGGTCTGCCAAGAGCAAACCAGTCATCAGGTTGCAGTTTTCCTGGTTCCTTTTCCAATTGTTAATCTCTTTTTCTTTTTTCGTATTTTGTTTTGAAACAGTTTCATAGGAGAATCTATAAAGGAATCCCATTACAGCTGAGAGGTGAAGTTTGGTCTTTGTTACTCGATGTGCCCAAAATGAAAGAAGAAATGAAAGACTATTATAACGTGAGTTGCTGAGTTCTGAAGTCAACCATGTCCTCCAGAATCTTTAATTCATATTATTTCTTTTAAAAAATGTCAAGCTCAAGAAGGGTTTGTTGCCTATAAAAGCACCCTTGCATTTTATTCATACTGCATGCCTTGATTTCTTCCAAAAAAAGGGAAAATTATATAAAGAGGCCTTAGTGAAAATATCCCTTTCCTTTGGTCGTTGTAACACATTTGCCTGATTTCCTGCCGTCACTTCGGTCTTCTACTTTCTACCATTGTTGTTTCCCAGTTCACACACCCTTAAGTAAGAATTACTCCACAAACCCATCCATACACACCCAGTAACTTAGTTTGGCAATACAGAAAGCTGTCTTATCTAGGCCTTACATTTTTTGCTTGATTTATTATGTTTCAAATTTTGCATTCATGTTGCCCTTTGTATGTTACAGCTGCAGTGGTTTGTCATCCAGAGAGGGTTTGTTACTGGGCACTAGACAAATACTGACAGTAAATAATACCAGATAGACCATATGT
>JAHTLZ010003526.1:3061699-3077322 GCA_023846285.1 Phrynocephalus versicolor | reverse complement strand
AAATAAATAAATAAATAAATAAATAAATAAATAAATAAATAAATAAATGCTGAGAGTTGTGGTCCAAAACATCAGGAGGACCGAGGTTTGGACATGCCTGCTCTACATAAAGATGGCCTAGGCTATAAGCAGATTGCCAAGACCCTGCAACTGAGCTGCAGCCTGGTGGCCAAGACCATTTGGCAGTTTAACAGGACAGGTTCCACTCAGAACAGGCCTTGCCGTGGTCGACCAAAGAAGTTGAGTGCCCGTGCTCAGTGTCATATCCAGAGGTTGGCTTTGGGAAATAGACGTATGAGTGCTGCCAGCATTGCTTAACTCTCCAGTTCAGTTGTCTGAATCAGGGACTGTGGGCAGATACAAATGCTCAACAACCAGTTCTGCTCAACACCAGGAGAAGATAGAGTAGTGTGACTGGAGATATCCCACGTCAGGATTTCGGGAAGAGAATACCACAGCCTGATATGCACAACCAGCTAAGCACCCAAATCTAGACCAGTGGTGACATCTAGAGAAGCTGGTTTTGCCAAAGGAAGATTTTTTATTCTTTACAGACCTCCATGTCAGGGACAGGATGTCTTCCATCAAGCAGGAAATGGAAGAAGAAAGGGTAGACAGCTTTATAAATATCTCATTTGGAGTTTTCTACTTCTCCCTGAAATTTATCAGGCAGGAATGAAAACACCAGGAGGTAGTCCTGCTTTTCTCCACTCCCAGAACGCTTTAATCACATTTAGTGGATCTCTGGATATTTTCCATGGATCGAGAGACGAAAACGTCTTGAATTTAGCACTTCTCTGATGTTTTTCACAGACTCTTCCATCTCCTGGGCTGCCACCTCCTTCCCACTCCACCATGAAATGACTATATTTCCTTGGTTTACACATGGGTGGAGAGAGCCTCAGAAGCCAAAAGTAAAGAATCATAGAGTCAGAAGAGACCTCAAGGGCCATCCAGTCCAACCTCCTGCCATGCAGGAACCCCCATCACAGTATGTCCAACAGATGGCCATCTAGCCTTTGCTTAAAAACCTCTAAAGAAAGAGACTCCACCACTCTCCTTTGTGGCAGCATATTCCACTGCCAAACAGCTCTAACCATCAGGAAGTTCTTCCTAATGTTCAAATGGAATCTCGTTTCCTGTAGTTTGAAACCGTTGCCCCGAGTTCTAGTCTCTGAAGCCATGGAAAACAAACCCGTTCCCTCTTCAATATGACATCCTTTCAAATATTTAAACATAGGTATCATATCCACCCCCCCCCAGTCTTCTTTTTGAAAGGCTAAGCATTCCCAGCTCCCTAAGCCGTTCCTCATAAGACATTTCTTCCAGAACTTCAACCATCCTGGTTGCCCTCCTCTGTACCCGTTCGAGGTTGTCAAGAGCCTTTTTAAATTGAGGCGCGCAGAACTGGACACAGTACTCCAGGTGGGGTCTGACCAGAACAGAAAAGCCAGCCATGCAACACATGGGTGTTATGTGTGATGTTGCATGAACCTGGTCACTTGGGAGCCAACATTCATTTGCTGTGTGACTACCTAGCTGTTAATCCACTTTTGTGGTTTGCTTCCCGAAACTGATGTCCCGGGGTTGATGTGGTGTGCAGGCCTGTACTAGGCATTGTCACCTTTGTCTTTACAGATATGAAGATCTCAGCATTCAGAGTTCTGTTAAATTTGTCCTTTTTCTTTTGGTGAAAGGGAAGGGCAGTGTCTCAAGAGCATCCCTTTTCACTTTTATTTATTTGTTCTTTTTCCCTTGCAGATGAATATGGGATTTTTCATTTATACGTTTGGAGAACCCACATGTACCTATTTCCCCTCCCCTCTTCTTTTGCACTTCACTTCATTAACAAACTAACTTGTGGAGCTCTCAGATAACACTTTCTGTGTTGACGTTTTTCTTCCTACTGATTTCTTGAGTGCATCTAAATTGTGATGGAGTTTGGAGGTTGCCATGGAATCTTGTGTTTTTCCTCTGGCGGTTTGCCGGTCTGTGCGGTTTGAGCTGCCTACTTTGCGCCATTGAGTCCCTCTCTTTACATCCCTAAAGATGCAAACAGTGTTTCTAATTGTGTTTGTGACTTGTCTGTTTGCTTAGACTCGGCAAAATCTGGCATGGCTTGAATTTTTTTTTATCTGCGTGGTGGTGCATTTTTCCCCGGAGGGCTTTTTTCGTTTCTTCCAAATTTCATTAGCTCGGTCACAAACAAACCTGTTAATTTTCTTAACTGTCTTTGCTTTAATCTTCAGAAGGGCTCCTCAAGTAAAATTCTGTAGGCACTGTCTTGCAGTATAATCAAAATTGCAAAGCCAAGCTAGAATTTCCATGTTACCATGATGTTAAACGGAGTACTTTACTTCATTTTCATTTGTTTATTTATTGCACTTTTCGACCTTCGCCTTAACACAAAAGGTCTAGGTTCTGCTTGTGTACAGTTGTCTCCCGCCCTTTTGTGGTTCATATACTGCAGTCTCGGTATATCGCGGGTCTGCAGTATATGAAAAAAAGGCCTCCTGGGGTAAGGAGGAAAGGCCTTCCCAGGCCCATCGGAGGCCCCCAAAGTGCATCCCCGCAAACCGGAAGTGACTTTTGGTAAATCAGAAGTGACCTTAGGATCACTAGAAAGCACTTTTGGGGCCTCCGAGGGCCTGGGAAGCCCCTTGCAGGCCCGTTCAGAGCAGCCCCAGGCCTGGGGTAAGTACAAGAGCCCCCAGAGAGACCCCTCCCCCAGTCTCAACCTGACCCAGCATCCACATATTGCTTATTTTCAATTATTGCGGGTCGGGTCGGGTCCCTAACCCCTGCAATAGGTGGGGGTTTATTGTATCATTAAAAAATCCCCCGATACACACACAGGGACCTACCGTCTACAGAGACAGAAGACAAAAGGAAAAGGAAGACAAGACTTCAGCAGCCTGATGGAATGAGGGGCGCATCCCATCTCCGTCTGGTTTGTAGGAGAGAATAGATGTAATGCTCTACCACCCTAAACACATCAAGTCTTGTGTGGTTCCAGGAGCTAAGACATTTAGTTCAGTGGTTCCCCATCTCGGGGGGCCCAGACAATCTTAGAGTGCAACTACCAGAAACCCTTGCCAGTGCAATTGGGGACCCAAGATTGTGTGAATTACTGATCTGATTGGTCTGCATGGGTCATTACGATATAAAAATTACTGGGCTCCCCCCCCCCCCCGGTTCCCTCTTCCATATCACTGGATGCTGTTGATGCCAAGGTGTTGAGTAGAGGGAATATAAAATTCCATGACCTCATGACATAAGGGGAATGGCATTCGATGGTGTTCAGATCTAAGGCATTCAGGATCTTGGTGCCATTTTCGGCATTAGCCTTGCATGCAATAATAACATCCCACTTGGATCCCCAGGCAGCATGATGTGCATCTCACCTACCCACTGTTCAGGTTTTTAGGAAGTAGAATAATTCTTAGATCTCGCTAACAGCAAAGGAATTACTGACCAGGAGCTGTCGAGCTACTGTGTCTTTTTTTTTTTACCTGACCGTGTTTCTGCAGACTATTGCTCTAGTGCTGAAATGAAAGGCCACAGCTGTTTACCACAGCCGGTATTGAAAGCTGTCCAGTGCCTGCATTCTGTGCCGCATTGAATTCTGAGCCATTGACTCTCAAAAGCCTCTTGGAACAATTTGCCCAGCAAGCTTTGCAGTTGCGATCAATTTCCACCGGGTGGTGACAAAGATCAAGAATACATCCATAGCATTTCTTCGATTCAGAATTCAATCTTTACTTTTCCTAAACAAAAATCAGAAGAGCATTATTCTTTCTTTTGCTTTTGTAGTCTTTAGGCTTTGGAGGCCTCCGCCGAAAGAACGACATCTGATTTAATTTAATAGGAATTAAAGCAGAAAAGAGATAATGCGTAGGAGAATTGCCCTCGAATGCCACTAGTAGTTATTAGAACATCTCCAAAAACATTAATTTATGGTAAATCTAGTTCTTCTGGATCTTAGTCTCCACCACCACCACCCACACAAAATGCGGTGCTAAAAGAAAAACAACAACTTTTACTAGGCTCTGAAATCAAAAACATGATTATGAAGACTACACTGTCTCTAAAATTACATCATAAAATTGCTGTTCTTTCTCAGTAGGAGGAGAGAGTGTATGACTCTGGCCTTCACACATGTGAGGCTGTTTGCAAAGAGCTCGGTGTTCGTCGTTGGGGGCATGCAGGGTGGGAGAGAAGTGCACCTCTTCTACTACTGGATAAACATTCCAGTGGTCAGACAGGTATCTAGCAGAGCTGGAGTGGTCTAAAGAACATCCAGAGAAACATTTAGCAATAAGAGCAGATGAACAGTAGACCAGAAGGTGCTACTGTTCCTTCTCTCCAAGCTAGAGACCTAGTGCTGGGGCTAAAAAAAAGTCTCACCTCTGTACCTCCCATCAAACAGAATCCACATATTGCGGATTTTCATATTCCCTCCCTGATACTGAAAACTATGGATTGCAAATGCTATAAATACAGCTTGGTAAAAGAGGAGGCAAGGGGACAGGGAGGAAAAGTAATTTCCACATGCATTACCAGGACAGCCACCAGAGGGCAAGAGAGACCATGTCCTCTCTTCTTGGCTAACAAGTATTCGTAGCACAGTCTTTGGCTCCCTCTTGTGGCCAGTTCTGTTAATACATGTGAAAAATATTGGGTTCTTTTCCCCCTGGATTTTAAAAATATTTTTGATACAGTGGTGCCTCTACTTACGAGTTTATTCCGTTCCGAATGCATGCTCATAAGCCAAACAACTCGTAAGTACAGCAGGCGTATCTAAAAAAATTAAATCAATAAATCAATAAAAAAATGTAAGTACAGCAGACTGCATCTAAAATTTGTAAGGCAGCAGTTAAAATGCCAACAGTTTTCTGCTCTTAAGTCGAATTGCTTGTAAGTAGAGGTACCACTGTATTTTCAGACAGTGGATAAGTAAAATTGCCAGTCATTCTGCAGATTTGGGTGTAGCTCCCACATCCTAGAGGAACTTTATCAGACTTGAATGTAGCCCACAGTAACATTTCTCTGCATGCCCTTTCCTGCAGCAGTGTGCTGAAGAAGAGAGGGTTTTCTCTGACTTTTTTGATTGCCAGAACCGAGTCAGTAAGTGCCACCTTTCAGTAAGTTGACTGTTGTTTCAACCCATGGCGTCTTCTCACAGATGCTTGTATGTCCCTCAACCCTCATGGATTTCAGGATTTCAAGTACCTGCTGTGTTTCTTGCTTGCCTTTAGCAAACTCAGCATGCTTAGCTTGGTTGGTGTGGGAGAAGATTCAGCTGAATTTAAGAGAACGATAACTAATCTTCCTTTCTGTTTTCCTCTTTCTCGCCAGCACCCGATATCGTGGTCTTCCAGTCCGCTACTATCCCCCAAGTGTCTCCTGGTACTTTGCCTCTGCCTTGTTCACAACTTTATTTTTTCTTCTTTGTGGCTTTAGCAAGGATTGGTTTTATTTCTTAACAAGCATGAGGGATGCAGTGGTAAATGGTTTTATTTTGTCTACCTGGGACAACATCTTGACTTCCTAAGTTCAGCCTGTTTATTCTTCTTCTAATAATAACGCCATTTCCTGCTCTTTATTTGCATTCTAATGGATGTGTCAAAGCCGTGCCTGTTTACCAGTCTGTCTCCTTTAACGAACTTGTAATGACAGTGTGCATAAGTTACTTCTGTGCATGAGCGTGCTTTGAGTTGTGGCTAACAAGACTACAGGAAGCCACTCACTTTCCTGGATTGACTTTCATTAAGAAGGAGAGATAATTTCCAGGTAGCTAATTAGGAATGTTTTCCTGAATGGGAATTCTTTATATAGCCTGGCGGTGGTGGTGGTGGTGGTGGTGGTGATGATGATGATGATGATGATGATGATGATGATGATGATGATGATGATGATGGTGGTGGTGATGATGATGATGATGATGATGATGATGATGATGATGATGATGATGATGGTGATGGTGATGGTGATGGTGATGATGGACGACAATGACTACAACAATGATGACGATGCATTAGGTCACTGAACGTTGATAAACGTTTCAATGTTGCTCAGAATGGGAGTTAGGCCTTGTTAGTCTGTACACTTCAAAGAATAATTTGCATCATTTTTAAGAGGCCACAAAATTCATCTTAAGTTTAAAGTTGACCTGTGTCTTTTCAAGATATGTGCCTGATCAGATGTCCCCAGGAAAACATTAGAAAAGGGAAAAGAGCAAAGTGTTCTGCTTATATACCACTCCATACCACTTCAAGTAGTCTGTGGGCAGTTTACAGTTTCATTAAAGTATGCAGGGTACACATTGCCCCCACTCCCCCAGCAAGCTGGGTACTCATTTTACTAACCTTGGAAGGATGGAAGGCTGAGTGAACCTTGAGCCTGCTACCTGGGATTGAACCCCAAGTTGTGAGCACAGTTTTAGCTGCAGTACAGGGGTTTAACCACTGATCATTTCCAGTCTGTGTGGCCCTTACCTCTGCTGGTTTGGGTTGAGCCCATCTGGAGGGTCATGGCATGGAAAGTGTTCCACTGAAATCATTTTTTTCCACCACCACCCCTGAAAGCAAAGCAAAACAAAACACTCATAGCTCAAGGCTCTAGTTGTTGTAGTTACTGGCACAAGCCAGTGTACCCCTCTTCTTTTCCATCATTGCAGGGCAACTGGTGATTGGAATGGTGTTCCTTCTGGCAGGCTGAGCCTCATCAAGTATTTGTTGAGTGGCATCCATCCAGTCAGCTTTTGCAAGCAGTGAAACAGCTCTTTCCCTATAGACGGTTTCCAGGTTGCTGCTTCGGAAGCCCTGATGTTAATGCATCTGGGTTGTTTCTCTCTCTGAGATTTATACCCTCTGCCTGCGTGTTCCGTATACAAGCTTTCAGTGATTCTGGCAATTGAAGGTCAAGCTAGATAACACACTTAGCAGATACTTAGAAACAACATTCCTTCAAGTGGTGAAATGCATCTATTTGTACATGGATGGTTTCCCCCAATTGCTTTGTGCTTTGACAAGAGTAAACACTTACTTTGGGGGGTCAGATTGTTGAGCCATGTGTTTCTGAAGCATTCCCTGTAATGTCTTGATTGCCCCCTGAGATGAGAATACCCTAGGACAGTGATGGCGAACCGTTCAGAGACCAAGTGCCCAAACTGTGATTCAAAACCCACTAAATTTTTCGCAAAGTGCCAATACGGCCATTTAACCTGAATACAGGCGGCTGTGAAGGGGCGATGTCGGGTGCCCACAGAAATCTCCTGGTTGGCCAAGTCTAGTATAAAAATCTAGCAGCCTGACTTGCCTACCTTCCTTGGGATGAAGAGACCAGACCATCTCCTGCCTATTGCGCTGTTCAGACTCCAGTTGCTCCAGGTTTTAGTTGCAGCTTTAGTTCAAGATTCCAGCTGGCTTTTTACAAAAATGAACAAGGAGAAGAAAGAAAGGGAGGCCTTATGAGCATAATACATAGCTCGGTTTTGTGCTTAGAGCAGTCCTGCCATAATTGCAGGGTTTGCAAAGGGTGCACTTTGTGTTGTACAAAACATATAATGTGAGCATAGGCTTACACCATAATCATAAAGGTCTTTTCATGGAAGGGCTGTTGATTTAAAAAAAAAAAAAAGGTTGTTCGATAATGCCTCTCAAAGAGCAGGCAGGGCACTACCAAAATCATGGCAGTACCCAAGTGGTCGAGTTTTTAACTGTTAGCCTAGGTCTCATGTTGATACCTAGCACCAGGCCAAAGGCCAGCATCACGTCGCCAACAATGGTCAGCTAAAAGCAGCAGCTGCAGGACTGGGAAGTCCCTGGGGCATAGTGATAAGGACAGTGGTTCACAAAACATTTTGGTCTTGCGGCTCCCTTGACTCATTGACCACAAGCCATGGCTCCCCTTGTGCTGAGGGGCCATCGGGGGTGTCTCTCCTACCAGGGGAGTCTCCAGAATCAGCAGTACACCTCCACTTGAAGGACAAAGGGCACTCGTTCAAAGATGAGGATATCCACATATTAGACAGAGAAAATAGGTGGTTTGAGAGAGGGTCAGGGAAGCCATTCATGTGAGCATTGAAAACACCTCTCTCAACAGAGGTGGGGGCCTCAAGTCTATCTGCTACATATCAGGCTGTGCTTTCAACAATACCCAGACAAATCAAAAAGCCTTCACCACCAAGGCCGTAGCTAACAACCCATTCTTTATAGGTTTCAGCACCTTAGGCCATTGTTCACCTTAAGGCTATGGATACTATGGTCTACCCAACAAGCCTATTCAGGCCATTGTTCATCATATGAGTCTGTTTCAGACCAGGGTGACAAGAGGTCAAAGCAGACTATAAGATGGAGGACTCGCAACTAGTTTTCTTCAGACTGATGAAGCTGTTTGGATGAGCAGCTAAATGTTTCTATCTCTCAAGTAAAAGAAGTCCAGTTGCCATGACTCAACTTCCCAGTAAACTCACCTGGATGGCTGAGAATCTTCACAGACAGATCTTGACGCCACCACTCCAGCCATCCCCTCTTCTTCTCCCAAATATCCCTGAGGGTCCGCCTCCTCCAGGTCCTGATGCAGGAAACCCACAAGGCCATCGGGGGACTATAAAAATGGGGAAAAGGACAGGCAAAGCACACCGCTTCCGACTCCTGTTTTGACGTAGCAGGAAGCCTGTAGAGGAGCTGTTCGTAGAGTTCTATAGCCTTCATAGCTCTATGTTCTGTCCCCTTTCCCCTTTTCCCAGCTGGGTTTCACAGTTGTACGCTGCAAGGTACAATTTGGGAACCCCTGTAGTGGTGGATGAAGGGAGGCATAGTGGAACTGGAAAAGGTGCAGAAGAGAGCGACTAAAATGATTACTGGGCTGGGGGACCTTCCTTATGAGGAAAGGCTAAAACATTTGGGGCGCTTTTTAGTGTGGAAAAAAGGCACCTGAGGGAGGATATGATTGAGATGTACAAAATAATGCAGAGCATGAGTCAAGTAGATAGAGGGACGCTCTTCTCCCTCTCACAAAATACCAGAACTAGGGGACATACACTCAAATTGAGGACTTGGAAAAATATTTTTTTCACCCAGCATGTTGTTAGTCTGTGGAACATTCTGCCACAGGATGTGGTGATGGTATCTGGCCTAGATGCCTTCAAAAGGGGATTGGACAAATTCCTGGAGGAAAAGTCCGTCACAGGATACAAACCATGATGGAGGTGTGCCATCTCCAGGCTGAAAACTGGGGTACTTCAAGGGCCAGATGCAGGGGAGTGGTATCAGGAGACAGATATCTAGTCTCATGCACTCCCAGATGTATTTGGTGGGGCCACTGTGAGATACAGGATGCTGGCCTAGATGGGCCTTTGGCCTGATCCCGCATGACCCTTCTTATGTTCTTATGAGGGGTCCTTCATTCTTCCCTTGCCAGCCATTATTCCCCCCTACAAATTCCTTCCTCTTCTTTTCTCCACAGTGGGTGTCATAGAATTACACAATCATGGAGTTGGAAGGAGCCTCTAAGGCCTCCGACTCCAACCCCGTACTTGGTGCAGGAATAGAAATCAAAGTATATCTGCCAGGTGGTTGCCTGGATTTCTCTCGAAAATGCCTCTAGTGTTGGAGCACCCACCGCCTCTGGAGGCCACGGGTTCCATCATTTTCCTGCTGTAATATGATGTTTTCCCCAACATTTGACTGAAGTTGGACTTCCTCTAACATGGGCCGCTTTGTTGTGTGTCCTGCTCTCGGGGTTACATAAGAGCATATGAACATAAGAAGAGCCATGCTGGCTCAGGCCAAAGGCCCATCTAGTCCAGCTTCCTGTATCTCACAGCCGCCCCACCAGATGCGTCTGGGAGCGCACGAGACTAGATCTCTGTCTCCTGATACCGCTCCCCTACATCTGGCCCTTGAAGTATCCTAAGTTTTAAGCCTGGAGATGACACATCTCCCTCATGGTTTGTAACCTGTGATGGACTTCTCCTCCAGGAATCTGTCCAATCCCCTTCTGAAGGCATCCAGGCCAGATGCCACCACCACATCCTGACTGACTGACTGAGAACAGATCTGCCCCCACCTCTGTAGGTCAGCTGTTCAAGTATTTAGAAAGCACTGCCCTATCTCGCCTCTGTCTTTTCCCAAGGCTAAACAGGCCTACCTCTTTTCACTCTTTCCTCACGGGGCTTGTTTTCCAGCCCCCTAATCATTGAGTACAAATAGCCATGAGCGGGGTTGGGGGGGTGGGGAGGGAAAAACGTCTGTGAGAAAGATTGCTAGATAGAAAAATGGGGGAGAAAGGCCGGGCACCCCCTTTTTGATGGCAATTTGCCCTTTTGCGATGCCATTGCACCAAGGATGATCTGGCGTCCCAACAGGCAAGGTGGCGGTATGAAAGTCTTCCACCCTGGGCATCTCTTGTAATGATACAACCAACTTAAAAGTTTGGGGTATGAGTGATGCCACTGGATCTAAACAGGCTGTGTACTTCTTGTTCCTTCCACCACTTTTGACACCTATGCCCGGAGTGAGGGTTCACTGGCATTCTTCCGAGGCCACGTGGCAAGGATCTAAAGCGGCGTCTCTTTTCATCTCTCTCCCTATCCTTTTGCCTCTGTTGCCTATGCAATCTGTGTCCAATTATTTTACACATCTAATAGAACGCCACAAACCTGGCTCGCTCGTGGCTTTGGTCTTAGCAATCAACACTTGTGACCTTGGACTACTTTGCCTGTCAGTGTGTCTGTTAGTTCTCCATTTATAACCCTGGGCTCTCGTTTGGAGAACTAGCGCCACAATTTAGGGTCATTCGAACATCACTCTTCTCCCTTCAAATGTTTCAAAATTCAGGTGTTAGCCTACAACATCTAAGCAGCTTTGAACCATGCACACCAGGCCTAATGCTCTCTCTTTAGCTCTGACATGTGAAGGAAAGAGATTACAGGGAGTAATCTTCAAAGCAACAAAGAATTCAATAAAAATGTCTGTAGTATTCTCACTTGGGTGTCTTGAAAGCTTAATGGTAATTAAGAGACAAGTGAGCTAAATTAAAAAGAATAAAAGCCGCCTTATTAATCAACCTACGGACATTTCAAAGTTTTCCTTGGAAAAACTATGCGTTGAATCAAGATATGGTAAAGAAGGGAGAGAGCGGTGATTATCTGGTGGACCTTGAAAAACACTAATGGTGATGGTGCCAGAAACACATAGATATCCATGAACTCAAGAAGGAAAATGTTAAAAGACCAGGGTTTAGAGGAGGGTGGAGGTCCCAGAACCTGAATCCTTGGCTGCCTCCAGATCACATTTCTAGGTTGGTGCTATCATGGATGTGCAAATGAGGCATAAACCTAAAAGAGAGGCATGGAGCAAGATGGACCTCTGAATACACACATTAAAGCAAGATAGGTGTACTGTCTTGCCAGCCGGAAAAGGACAGGAGCTCAGTCGCACAGGATGCTCTTTGCATCCTCTCTGAAGAATACTGTCCCAAACGCCTTTGAATAGGATGTGCCTGTTTAGTCATTGCTGTTAAATGCTCAGTACCGAGTTTGAATGAGCCAAACAAGAACATCTTGCAGTGAATCAGCTAACTGTTGTTGAAAAAAAAATCACTGTGCCAAGTGTTTTGATTGAAATATATCCTACTCTAGGTATCTATCCGAGTTGGTGAAGAATGTTTGTTCATATAACTCAGTTCTTCCTAGGTTCTCTTAACCGTTTCTGAGTGGTGCAGAGAGGAACACAGTGGTGGTTGTGTGTTGTGTCACCAGTCTTCCAGCAAAGACCATTTGCCCAGTAACAGGAGGTTAGCAATCTCCATTGCAGCTTCATTGGTTACCATCACCAGTGTTAGGTTACCATCACCAGTGTTAATCTTTACAGTTAGGATGCACTTTACATCCGGCATTCAGTCCGTGATATTGCTAGTGCTGAGAGCAACCAGGAAAAAAATATCTTAAAGGGAAACTTTGACTGGAATCCATTTGTAATGGGGAATTACCAGACAAGTGGCTAGGTTTGGAGTGATGGTCGTTTTGCTCCTGCTTTGCTTTTGGTGATGATCAAATGTTTCAAAGGGTTTTCAGTGTGGCATACTAAGAGTGCTCATGAAACTAGGGCATATGGCATATACGTTTGCTATAACACAGTTAAGTTGTCTTAGATAGGAAGAAAAGTCCAGGTGTAAAATGCTGTGTTCAGCAACAGTGGCATAGATGCAATTACATCAGGTTTTGGCCAAAGAATGGAGGAGCACCATGAAGGTTCATGAAAGTTCAACATTTAATTTAAAAAAAGACTTGGTTCTCTCTCTGTTGAATTGGAACACTCTGCCATGTTTGATGGTTCAGGTGTTCTGTCCTGCAGAGAACTCCATCTTAGGAAGAAGGCAACAGAATTTAAACAAACAAACAGTGTGCTGCTTATTTATTTCCCCATTGCAATCAAATATGTATTTTGGAAGATAATTTTATTATGCAGACTATACATGTCTCCCCCACCAGAGCTTACCAACCTTGGAAACATGAAAGGCTGAATCAACCTTGAGCTGGTTACCTGACCCAATGGGGATCAAGCTGTGGCTGTAAGAAGAGTGTTGACTTCAACACTGCAGTTAAACACTGCACATGAAGCTCCTACCTTGTGGTGGTTTGTTTGTTTAAAACATACTGCTTTGGGGGCACGGGAATTTAAATCCCACCTCTCAACCCCGATTTATCTCTATAAGAGGCTTGGATGTCTGCTTAGTATCATCTTGGACTGAACACCATGTTAGATTTGAGTGATGGTCTCTTTTGTGACTACGCAAGTAGAATTTGATGATTTCATCTGTTGCTCCCAGTGGTGAGAAGGAGTGGGTGTGGACACATACAAGACCTGCACTGCTTTGTGTGTTGCCTCGCCACTGTGAATAGCTGAAGCCTCACTGTCTTTTGAATGAGACCAATGTTTAGAAAAAGCATGACCTAGAATATTGTGCCTGTATTCTTGAATCCATACAAGGTCAGGAAATCAGTTTCCAAACGCCTTTGCATTCCAAGGATAGTTTTTGTATGCTTGAATGAGTGCTTTTGATCTCAAACCTGTTGACCACCTGCGGTTCTTATTACTGTCACAAGTGTCTGTGTATTGGGCAGAAGACGAAATCAGGCATAATCCCTGACCCCTGAAAACTTGAGTTCAGCTCTGAGCCCTCCAGCTCAGTTGTTTTCCCTTTTCTAAAGCATGTTTTTCATATAGTGATGTGTGCTCTGAAAGGAAATAAAATGCGGGCATCCTTTTGTAAGATTTTAGTTGCTGAACACATCTGCTTATTTTGCGTTTTATTCTTCTAGGTAAAGAGGATGAGCTTCCAAAGAAGATGGAGAAAATCCAGCCTGAGATCCAGCCTGCTATGATGAATCTGACTCATCTTGTCAATGGACAGAGTAGCACTAACGCGCTGAACAACACCCGGGCGAGCCAGAAGGCAGGGCACCGAGTGCTCGCAGAGAGAGGCCAAGAAACCTCCTCAAAAACAATTGCAGAGAAAGACCCAGAAAGCTCACCCAGTCACCGAAGAAGGAAAAATCCCCCAGAAAAAAGGCCTTCTTTGAGACAGCAGAAGCCGGTAACAGCAAATGTGAGGAGCGGACTGTCTGAGCTGGAAGCAGAGAGTCATAGAAAGAAGCCCGACGTTCAGGCTGAGGCTGCGGAGGACTCCAAGCAAAACAGCAACGCAGCCGCTAACCAAAATTCCAACGCTACTGGAAAGGAATTTGTACCGAGATGGATAAAGCCTTCCGACCTGAAAATCATCGAAAAGACTGCAAAGCTCGCCACGGAGATCAAGAGTCGTGCTGCAAACCACGCCGCTCCGGGAACGCCTCCGAGTCCTGGCGGTGAGCCGCAGCCGTTCAACGCCAAGCCGAAGACGAGGGTTTGGGATGTTGACGAGGGTAAGCGAGGCTCGAATGCGTCCCAGTATGACAACGTTCCTGGTGCGGAGCTAGAGGATGGCAACCCGGAGGATGAAGCAGTAGGAGGGGAGCCCTTGCAAAGCCCGAAACACACGGCTTCTTCCAGCAGTTCAGCCAAGTTGGCAGAGAAAACGTCGAGTCCGGCAAAAGTACGGAACGCTTTTGTCTTGAGCACACAACCCAGGATCCCGAGATACTCCTCCCAATCTGATGGACCTGATGTTGGACCTAATGTAAAGCCTCCTCCCCCATCTTACAGTAACCCACCTCTTTACCATGGAAACTCTCCAAGGCATGTTACCAGTGTAGTTCATTCCAGCTTCGTACCCACGCAGTACCCTCATGAGAATTGGACCAACTCCCCCGGTCGCCCGTATGTCTCTGAACTTCCATCGGAGATGCTGCTTGATAAGTCCCATAGAAACTATCCCATTAACCACCATAATCCTGTTGTGAAACCTTCAAATCGGATAGAGGTTGTCCCGTTTGACACATACACAGGCCACCCTAAATCGCCCACAGGCATTGGCTTTGAAATTCCTCCAGCAGATTATATGCCGGACAACAGAAAGAGGCTAGATCCCGCTTATATGTACAGGCAGGAGGCTTTGGGGCAAACCTGGAGCCAAGATGGCAGCCGAAATTACTTGGCTAACAGGAGGAAATATCCACCGTTTCAGTCAACGCCTGTAAAAGACCATAATCTCCCCACTGTTTCTGTGGATAGTCCTATAAGATACAGGACTTCCCCAACCCATGAATTTGGCCCTCCATACTATAAATATCCAAGTTCCCCCGGCCCCACCCATCACTACAGACACCCAACCGATGGGTTGTCCATGCACGAATCGGTTCTGCTGTGAGAAGCAACTCTGAAAAGTCATCTGAAAGGCCAGAAGTGGACTCGGCACGATTCCCTGCTTTTTTGGGGTGGTCTTTACCCAAGAGGAACAGTCTGGAACTGATCAAATAACACTATTCTACAGCTGCATTTAGATGTTGGACAAAAGTTGAAACTGAGCATTGAGTATATCAGAAAAGATTCTGTTCTCCCAAGTATAGCAATAGCTTTATGCATTCAGTAGATAACGCCCCCCCCCATGCCAGTTGTTCGTCACATTTACGCAACTTGCCTGGGAAACGACCTTGCCTAAAGCCCGTAAGCTGCTTGTTGACTCGACACTACAATATTATGGTGTGTTCAGTTATGGAAAGAGAATGCTACGAGTCTAAAATGGAGATGTATATGTTCCTAGACTGTTGCCACAAAAGTACTTTATTTTATTTTAATTTAATTTTAAAACTTTAATTTATGAATCATCTTTTTGATTTAGATTGGGGGGGTGGGGTGAGGTCTCGACATTCCCGTAGACACTGCCTTTTCAGTAACCTGGGACTAGGCACTCCAGGTTACCCATTGCAAACTTGATAGAGACAAGCTATTGCCTTTTGTTCAGCTGGAAAGGAGGACGCTTCATATCCAAAGCAAAGGCATTCTGATACAGTCAATAAATGGTGCTTTTAAAAATAGGACTGTTTGTGAATTGTAGCATCCCCTTAGGGTGTCAAGAATCCCGATCCATATGGACATATGCAAAGACAGTTCTGCAGTGTAATAATCTTTATTTCTATGTCCCATCTCTCTCTCTCTCTCTCTCTCTCTCTCTCT
>JAHTLZ010003526.1:3030896-3061689 GCA_023846285.1 Phrynocephalus versicolor | reverse complement strand
ATATATATATATTAGCTGTACAATTTAATGGATGCTAGCCGTGAGAAGACAGCTGCACCTAAAATATGTATTGAGACTAGTAAATACTGTAGATTTTTATATATATATAAAATATATACATGCTATTTTTCTTACATCCTCTTTGACAGTTTTTTTAACTATGTGTTCCTGTTATGTTGTTACCTATATTTTGAACTTGTTAAAAATAATTATTAAGCCTTTTCCTGACTTCTGTGCCTGTCTCAAAGCGGTCGTTTTAGCCTGGTGTCAAAACGCACCTGAGTGCAGAACCAGGCAGGTGCTTTTCTATTTCTCCCAAACCAGAACAGACTACAAAGTAGGATGCCAAAAGTCTCTGTTGTACCTAGGTCAAATCTTCGGTCTCACCTCTAGTTCGAGTAATGCCATCAGCTTGCAGCCTTCAACCCAGGTGACACAACGTGTACACCCCTTTTCTGTCTTCACCGGTTTAAAAGGGACACAGTCAGGGGATAAGAGGACAGATCCTCTTATGGACTGAGAACTGGTTGAGATCCAGGAAACAGAGAGTAGGTGACAATTGGCACTTTTCACAATGGAGAGAGGTGAAAAGCGGTGTGCCCCAGGGATCTTTCCTGGGACCGGCTCTTTTCAAACTGTTCATAAATGACCTGGAGACAGGGATAAGCAGTGAAGTGGCCAGGTTTGTGGATGACACGAAACTTTTCTGTGTGGTAAAAGCCAGAGAAGATAAGAGCTCTAGAAGGATCTCTCCAAACAGGGGGAATGGGCTGCGAAATGGCAAATGCGTTTCAATGTAGGAAAACGTAAAGTAACGCATATTGGGGGCAATAAAATAAAATAAAAATCAAAACTATCTATCAACTCTTGGGCTCTGAGCTATCCATGACGCAATATACTGAGACTGTAATATATGAACTTGCGTTGTGGCGGGGGACTGCTGTACAAAAAGAGAGACAGTGGAGCTCCCTTGTCTAAGTTCTGCAGGAACCCCTGCACCTTTGATCTTATAATTATTATATTTTGTCTATTGATTTCATTTTATCTTATTTATTTGATTGATATATCACTCATCTGGCCTGCTCTAGGCCACTCTGGGCCTTTTGCAACATAAAAAAGTAAGACAAACTAATAAAGGGGAAGCATTTATTCAGGAAAAACAATTGGCCTGCAGAGAATAGAATAGAAGTTCAATTTTGTTTTTGTTTTTCATTTTTTTAAAATAAAAGTTTAGGATTTCTGAGTTCAGGGAATGAGTGGTCCACCTTGTCCAGAGTACTCAAGTTACCCATTTTTCAAATCCCAAATAGAAGAACTGGTTTGCTACTACAGTAGTTCCCTTACTTCTGCACTTGACTACAGTACTCAGAGCCAGCTATAGAACTGATTTTGTTTGGGTGTGTCTTTTTATTCCAGCTTGCCTACCTGTTAGGATATCTTTTAACAGTACAGTGCACCCTTGTATAACAAACAGTTTGTATAACATAAAATCTGTACAACATTAAAAAATCCAGAGGTAGGGGAAACTTGCTTAACATAATTGCCTATAGGGTGAATCTGTACAACATAAAAATGGGATTACTCCATTTTCAATGCATTCCTATGGGAAATTTGTATAAAGGACCTTTATACAAGGTACCACTGGACAGATTTCTGGTCTGTGTACTGGAATATGGACTGTCCCTCTACCCAGTTCCCATCTGCAATCAATCAACCTCAGCTGCTGAAAGCAGGGATCTGAAGAACTTAAACCCACATGGATTCTTTTCGTCTCCCAGCCTGGCTGTGATAGCTATTTCACTTACCAGAATAATTATTCAACAGGCACCTTCACTTGAATAAGAATATAAAGGCATTTATTTGGCTAATAAAAATTTCACAATATTCTCTTACTAGAAAATAACAACATGATTTCCCTTCCTAACTTAAATGAGGCTTAAGAGGCAAAATGCCCCTATGTTTACTTTAAAACTACATTGCCAAGCATTAGTCCATTAGTCCATCTTGCAGAATCCAATCAGAGAAAAATTCTGTCTCTGTCTCTCCCAGACTGTTCACAGCATGGGAAAAACGTTGCATGTTGCCTCCTTGACCAATCTGGATTCACTTGCTTCTTAGCTGGTATGTGCCTAGGCCGATGTTTACACAGACACTTGAGATAGCAGATCTACAACAGCCTAGCGTGCACCTTAGTATTGGCATTATTTACATTTGGCCTCAGAAAAAAGGCTTCCCTACTTCTAATATTCGTTATAGTCTGTGTAAAAGTGCAGTGCACACTTCTGATACCTGGTATCTGTGGAGACTGCCACTCTTCAAAAGGAGTTTTGGGAGTTTTGCTCCTTGTGTAAAGAGGGGGGGGCATGTCCTTTATATCGTTCGTGACCTCAACTTTCCATATGTTACCTCCTGATCTGTGGTTGTATCCTGCTGTTCCCTAAATTGGTCCAGAGGAGCTAATGCTGATGGGAAAAAAATACTAGAGGTCCAACAATTAAACCTGCCATCAGGGGAAAGGAGATAGATACATTACCCTAATAATAAAACCATTAAATATATTACAGAACAGGATTGACCTGCCCCTTTTTACAACCCTGCTTCCATTGAAAGCAAGACCCTACTGAAAGGTGGTAGACCTTTACTCCAACAATAATCATAAAAATCCCTGTGAAAATCAGTTGGGAATTTTGTTAGGAATAATTCTATCCCACCTTTGGGATGGAGAAAAGAGATTGTCCACACCTCGTTGATTTGAATCACCAAAGAAGATGCCCTTCAAGGAAATCTTAAAGGAAAATCATTCCCTCTCACTGCCTTTCTGCCTACACTACAAAGGGACTTCAGCTCAACCCATAGGGTCTTTGGTTGAGATGATAACAGACCCATGGCTCAGATTCTTGGACACCGTTGCCAGTGAGATTATGAATGCTTAGACGGGGCCAACATCAGGCGTGGGTAGATCATATTTAAAACAATGGATATGTTTTTAGCTGTGTACAGATCAAAGTGCATGGCACCCTCTTGATGTAATTCTACGTTCTCAGAGGACTTTATGTTCCCACCACCATCATAACATTAAGGTGACGTTTCTAGTTATTTAACAAGAAACCACCTCTCTCTTTGAATGCGACAGGTGAATTAGTGTTTCCCCCTCTACCGGGCAAGAGGACAAATGTATGCATCTCAGCATGGAACAGGATTTATTGTTGATGTAAATCATCAAGAATACATCCTGTCCCATGCTGAAATGCATACATTTGTCCTCTGAGTCGGTGGGCTGGGGCACCTCAAGTGCCCCCCTTGAAAAAGGCTACAGTAGGACCCCGGTATCCGCTGGGGATTGGTTCCAGGCCTTCCTGTGGATAATGAAAAATGTGGATAAGAGAGAACGCCTGCCCAACCACCCCCAAACTGCTGTTTCCTGACAATAGTTTGCTTTGTGGCTGCTGAATTATTTATTTTTTTCCTCTCCCAACCATGGATAACTGAATCAGTGGATAATGAATCAGTGGATACGGGGGTCTTACTGTATCCACAATTATAACCAAAGAAATACAGGGGTCATATTAACTACTGTAGAGACTCACCAAAGAGGTAGGCAAATCAGATGCAAAACCATGGTGTAGGAGTCAAGGCAGACCAGCAGTAACTGGAAATAAACAAGCAGCGTCCAAGATGTGTAGTCAAGCCAGAGAGTCATAACCAGAGAGACAACCAAGGTCAAGATGCACAGCAGGGGGAAAGCTGGAAACAGTATATTTTCTTCCACGCACAAATCCGAAGCTGAAGTTTTTATAGCTGGGCTGTAGAGACCTCCATGCCTAGCTGCAGGTTCTGGCCTGATGGTCTGTCTCCCTGGTTGAAATGACTTTCCTTCAAGCAGATCTTCTACTCTTCTTCAGGAAACCTCTCTCTGCAGCTGAGCCTTTTGGGAGTTTTTAGCCCGGCTCATGCCTTCCTCCAAGAGCACAAATGCAGTCAGCTGGTGGTATTTCCGTGGGCTAGAGGGAAACCAGGCTCTTCTGACTTGGCCCTGGAATTTTCTTCTGCCAGGAAGGTTCAACCTTCTGTTCTTTCTAAGGCCCCAAGCTGTGCACACATGCAGTCAGCTGGCGCTGTAGCTTTCTGCATCTCTTTGGAGCCCATAATCTGTTGGAAGTCTTTCCAGAAATTTAGATTTGATGAGCTTTGATCCATGCTTCCTTGTAGAGTCGTCTGGTAGAGCCATGACAAACTTTTTACGAAGTTGTGTTTGTCTCTTGGCAACACTAAAACAGAAAAGTACCATGGCACCTTTGTAACATTTAGCTCTTCAAGAACTTTCATGAATACCATCCGTCAAATGCATAATGCCTATTTTTGGTTGACAAACATCCATTCACACCTGTCCTACAGTTTTGCATTTTCTTGACTTTTCTTTTCAAAAGAGATATGCTCCTATATCAGCATGATATATTTATGAGCAGTTGTGCATGGTAATTATTTTATATGTCTCTGTTCTCCCTGGAATCGGTCCAATGATGGCTTGCAATATATTTGGAAGTTGAGTCATGGCTACTGGACTTCTTTTTTCTTGAGAGAGAGATACGTTTTGCTGCTCATCCAAACAGCTTCATCAGTCTGAATATAGCTAGTGTGAGTCCTCCCATCTTATAGTCAGCTTTGACCTCTTGTCACCCTGGTCTGAAATAGGCTCATAAGATGAACAATGGCCTGAATAGGTTCGTTAGGTAGACAATAGTATCCATGGCCTTAAGGTGAGCAATGACCCATTCTTTATAGGTTTCAGTACTTATAAAGTACCACCAAGCTATGGCCTTGGTGGTGAAGGCTTTTTAATTTGTCTGGGTAGTGTGGAAAGCATACCCTGATAAGTAGCAGATAGACTATGCCTGAGGCCGCCTCCTCTGTTGAGGGAGGGGGTTTCAATGCTCACATGAATGGCTTCCGTTACTCCTCTCTCAAACCACCTATCTTCTTTGTCTAATGTGTGTACATCCTCATCTTTGAAAGAGTGCCCTTTGTCCTTCAAATGGAGGTGTACTGCTGATTCTGGTCCTGAGCTGCTACCCCTCCTATGTTGGGCCATCCTTCTGTTTAATCGCTGTTTGGTCTGCACACTCTGCAGAGGGATGTCAGACTAATGAAGCTGTTTGGATGAGCAGCAAAACGTTTCTATCTCTCAAGGGGAAAAAAAGTCCAGTAGCCATCACTCGACTTCCAGATAAACTCACCTGGATGACTGAGAATCGTCACAGACTTGCAATATATTGTTGTGCGTTCCCCCTGACCCCAAGAAAATAAATAAATTGCTAAAACACAGAAATTGCAAGTACTAAAAATATTGTAGAGTACCTTATACCATCAAAATGCAACCACCCTAGTTTACTTTGAGGCACCAGAAAGCTAATAATACATCATTTTAAGTGTAAAACAAAGTTATTCGTCTAGTGAGAACCCAGCTGGCCGTCCATTTGGTGGAGCTTAACAATTTTTTCTTGTTCCTTGTTTCAAGCTTGCCTCTTCCCATTAAAAGAAATGTTGATTTAAGCCTGAGCATGTGTTCATGGCACATTTTGTCCTGGCATTTCCGTTGCGGGTGAGATTAAGCCAACTCGGTTGTTTTGTCCATGTGTAGTCATCGTGCGGAGACAGCGCCAGACGCTCACGAGGATTGGAACAGGGACCTCGATACTCCTGGCAACGGCTGCCACGTGTTCTCCAAGCTTGAGAAAATTAAATTATTACGTGGCCTCTTCGTAACACAACTGAATCACTGCCCACAGAACCCACAAACACGCGTGTGCGCTTGACCCTTGGCTTATTTACTTGTTGACTTCATGCCTGTTTCAGGGCTTACCACCACAGAGGTCTAACAAAGAATGGGGGAGAAGATGCGGAAGTCCTGTTGTGGCGTGGCAATATGGCACTGTCGACAACCTCTGTGCAAGGACGTCCCAGGTAAGGGGCAGCTAGGGAAAGGGTAATGCTGTCCATAGTTGGTAAAACTGCGGAGAAGATAATAGGATGTACTCTTCTTACTTTAGATCAATTGTATGCCTCCAGGTGTTATAAGACAGATAGTGCAGGATCCCACACACCCTAGAAATCTTTTTCAGCTTCTGCCTTCTAGAAGGAGGTATAGGGTCATTAGAACTAGAACCACCCGCTCAAGAAATAGTTTTTATCTGAAAGCGGTTATGGCTTTGAATGCAGGGAAATGTAGGTTTTGAGTGAGTTTCTGTATAAATGCAGGGTGGGGTATGTTTGTGGTATATTTTTCTATGTTTCTAATGTAGATCTTTCAATTTCATTCTTCTTTCAATTTCGTTGTTCTGTATAGGACAATGACAATAAAGTTTTATCTTATCTTATCTTATCTAAAAACATTTTTGCCTTCCAATATCCCTTGATCTCTGGAGGCAAAAATGCTGAAGCTGAGGCTGTCCAACTTTGATCATGTTGCTAAGGAAAATGTAATAATGCCGGGAAAGGTGGAAGGTAGAGCAGGAAAAGAGGAAGACCAAATACGAGATGCGGTGACTACTTAAAAGAAACAACAGCTTGAATCTGCGAGTGCTGAGCAGGGCAGCTTTGGGCAAGACATTCTGGAGATCATTCATCCATAGGGTTGTCATAAATTGGAAGTGACATAAATTAGGGGTTGGGAAGGTTTGAAGAGGTGAGATTTTCTCCCACCCCAGGCTGTTGTACATCTAACAAGCCTACTCAGGCCATTGTCCACATAAGGAGGCTATTCAGACCAGGGGATGTGAAATCAAGGTGAAGGCCTCGCCACACAATGGAGGCCTCACCACTCACTTCCCTCAGACTGGCGAAGCTGCTTGGGTGAGCAGCGAAACATTTCAATCTCTCAAAAAAAGAAGTTCAGTTGCCATGACTCAATTCCAGATAACTTCACCTGGATGACTAAAAAACTTCACAGACTTCCTTCTCTGCTAGGTTTCTTCCTTAGGCCTGGACCGGCACCAATGCTTTCCAGTTCTTTCAGGCTCCTCAGACGGGCAGGCCTTGTGTGGTTCCAATGTTCTGCCCTTTCTTTCCCCAGTAAAAGGACACACAATTCAGTTTAATTTTAGCAGAAAGGTACGCCCATAACTGGTTTTTGTCTCAAAGAGAACAACAGTAAGCTCCACGGAAGAATAGCGGCCTCAACAGCGAACGTGCTCCTGCGTGACAGGCGTACAATGTCCGGAGTGCTTTGCAAACAGAAGCTTTAAAATGTTTGTACCTACAGGCGTGTCAAATGGCCAGTCTGGGAGCAAAGTCTTGCGTTAAAGGGGAGGAGGTCCCATTATACTCCTACACTTATGGTGAACCCCTCTGCGTCAGAGCAGCTTCACACCAAGGTCTCCGGATCTGTTGAATAACCTTTTGTTCTTCAGTAGCAATTACCTCCCATATGATTTCTCTGTAGAGGTTGGTTCTTTTTCGCCCACCACGCTAATTTAGAAATGAATCATGTTCTGGTTTGTACCCATGGGTCGGGGAGGGGGAGGAGGCATTCATAAACAGAAGGCATCATGATTTCTCATTTTGTTCAGACTGATGGACCTTGTAGAAAAGTTATTTACACCAAGGCAGGGGGAAATTGTCCAACAATCTTGCTCCTAGCTTCAGATACATATAATTAATTCCAATTTGGAATTGTGGAAACATGGTTAGCTGTCGATGTAGTGGCATGAAAGGACCTGTATGTAATGAAAGACATGTGCACAGAGTCATCTTGGAACTAATAATAATAAACTAATAATAATAATAATAATAAACTTTATTTCTAGGCCGCCTTTCTCCCCGAAGGGACCCAAGGTGTGAAATATTAAAAAATAGCAAAAAACCCCATGCATTTAGAAACTAAATAAACAATACTAGAGGAGCAGCAGATTAGTTTTAAAAGCCTCCCCCCCAAGCTGATAAAAACGGAATATTAAGATATTATACATAAAGATTTGTAAAAGGCTGGAGGCTCAGAAGGCTTGACTGAATAAATAGGTCTTAAGGCCTTGCTTAAATGTTTCCAGGGAGGAGTCATTTCTTAGCTCAAAGGGAAGGGAATTCCATAATACCGGTGCCACTACTGAAAAGGCCCTGTTTCTTGCCGCCGCCCTACACACCTCCTTGGGCGGTGGCACTCGTAGAAGGGCCTTCTCCGATGACCTAAGGGGATGGAGCGGATTATATGGAAGTAGGTGGTTTCTCAGATATCCTGGTCCTGAGCTGTATAGGGCTTTAAAGGTCATAACCAGCACCGGAAATGAATGGGCAGCCAATGCAGTTGCTGGAGAAGCGGCCCCACAGAGTCGAACCGCCTAGCTTCAGTAACTACACGGGCTGTGTCATTCTGTACCAATTGTGGTTTCCGAATCATCTTCAGGGGCAGCCCCATATAGAGTGTGTCGCAATAATCTAGCCTTGATGTCACCGTGGCCGGGTCTGCATGATCCAGGTACGGCTGCAGCTGGCGCACCAGCCAAAGATGAGCAAAGCCCCCCTCCCAGCCACAGCCGCTACCTGCGAGTCCAGGAGCAGCTCTGAATCCAGGCAGACCTCCAAGCTGTGGACCTGCTGCTTCAGAGGGAGTGCAACCCCAATCAGAGCAGGATGATGTTCCAGCACCTGCATCGAAGGTTTCCGAACCAGGAGAACCTCTGTCTTGTCTGGATTTAATTCCAGCCTGCTAGCCCTCGTCCAGATCCCCACTGACTCCAGACAGCGCTCCAGGACTTCACCTGCCCCCCTGGAATCTGGGGGAAATGAGAGATATAGCTGGGTGTCATCAGCATATTAACAGCACTCCACTCCAAATACCTGGGTGACCTCTCCCAGAGGTCTCATTTATATGTTGAATAGCATGGGGGACAGAATAGAACCCTGTGGCACCCCACACTTCAAGGGCCGGGGTGCCAAACAGGCATCCTGCAGAACCACCATCTGGGACCGATCCTCCAAGTAGGAGTGGAACCACTGCAAGACAGTGCCTCCAACTCCCAGCTTGGCCAATCAGCCCAGAAGGACACCATGGTTGATGCTGTCAAAAGTCACTGAGAGGTACAGCAGGACCAACTGGGATGCACTTCCTCCTGTCTAGTCCCCGGCGTAGATCATCCACCAAGACGACCAAGGCAGTTTCCATCCCATAGCCTCCTGGACTGAATACCGAATGAAAAGGATCAAGATAATCCGCTTCATCCAAAACCCGGTGGAGTTGAGACGTCACCACCTGCTCAATCACATTGCCCAAAAGAGGGATGTTGGACACTGGACAGTAATTATCTAGTGCAGTGGAATCCAGGGAGGGTTTTTCAGGAGGGGTCGAATCACCGCCTCCACCAAGGAGGAATTGACCACCCTCTCTGTCCACTCAGCCAGTCCCTCCCGGAAAGCTCTAATAATCCAGGTGGGCAAGGGTCGAGTTGGCAAGCAGATGGCCTCAGACTCCAAAGAAGCCTGTCCACATCCTCAGGCTGTACCTGAGGAAAGAGCCCATTGAAATAGAAACCTCAAGTTTCTTGGAGATCTGAGTCTTATATTTGATTTACATGTTAGGCTTGAGTTTCTTGTATTGTTTATTTGTGGATGGGGGCAGTTTGCCTTCGTAAGGCCCAGCTTGTAGGGCTTTGGCAAGCTACCAGGAGTATGAACCCAGGACAAAGTGGCAGAGGCAGTTTGAAACCTTTATCAGCCCAGGGTATTTCCTTTGGCAATAAAAAGCTGTGGAAGAAGTCCTTCAGCAGAAGACGCTGAATGGGAGGTTGGCACTTATTAGGCTTACTGTGTTCCAGCTACTGCATTAGCAGCCAAGTGGTGCTCCTGGGTTGCTAATTGTTTCTATTCATAAGTAGAATGCACTTTACCAAGGTTGAAAACACTTCCTGACGCCTCTGTAAAGGAGTTACGTATTGTTAGAACTCCATTTTAGCTATTTATTTAAAGCCACGTGGAAAGGGTGTGCTCATTGGCTGCTTTGTTAATTTGTTTAGGTGGGCTTGACCAGGGAGAGTTTGCCCTCTCTGAGGTCTTTAAAAGTCCTTGGGAAATCTGGATATCCCTCTTAACAGCAGGAGGCAATCATGATGTTAAAGTCTCCCAAACAGTGAAGTTCTTCTGATTCCATGTTGATTCTCACCACTTACAAGGTTGAGCCCAAATAATGGATATTGCCAAGTAAAGTAGACTCTACATGGGGATGCCTTGGAAGTTAATGCAGAGGCTCCAGCTGGTGCAGAATACTGTGGCCAGATTAGTTTTGGGTACCAAAATATTCCACCACATCACCCCGACACTGGCCTCACTGCACTGGCTGCCAATCCATCACCATATTGACTTCAAGGTTTTAATGTTGGCATACAAAGCCCTAAGCAGTCTGGGACCTTCCTATCTGTCAGAACGGCTCCTACCCCAAAGTTAGGCCTGTGTCACTCGTTTGTCACAGGCGGGTCATCTGAGGGTCACAACACCGAGGGAGGCCCACAAGACAACAACAAGGAACCGGGCTTTCTCAGTGGCCGCCCCTACACTTCAGAACAAACCTCCCCCAGAGATCTGCCAGGCCCGCATGCTGCTGAACATAAAAAAAAAAAAAAGTTTGAAGATGTGGTTGTTTAAATCTGCTTTCTCCGGTTTCATCTGCCCTTAGCCCATCTTATTCACTTTTGATTTTATGAATGGTGTTGACTTAACTATGTCTCTATTTGTATTACTTTTTAGTCCTGTATTATGTTCTTGTATTATTTTATATTGTAACAGTTTGCTCTATGTTGTGAACCACCCAGAGTGGCCTTTGGTTAGATGGGTGGTATATAATTGGAAGGAGGGAAGGAAGGAAGGAAGGAAGAACAAACGAACGAACGAACGAACTTTGGGCACATCATGAGACAGCAGGGTTCCCTGGAAATGACAGTAATGTCAGGAAAGGTGGAAGGCAACAGCAAAAGAGGAAGGCCAAATGTAAAATTCCTTCATGGGGGGGGGGGTTTGATCTTGATGACCTTATAGGCCCCTTCCAATTTCACTATTCCATGATTCTATGAGCTAAGATTTATTTATTTATTTTACTGTATTTTAACCCTGCCTTACTCCTTGGAAAAGGACCCAAGGCAGCTTACAGTAATGAGGGATAATATACAGCCCAGTACAATTAAGACTCCCTAATAAACAAAGACACAGTCCTGAGTTTTGCAAGAGGTGAGCAGGGCTTTTACAAGAGGGCCTCCGTAAGTCGGAAGCAACTTGAGGGTTTGGAATCTGCCCAGTGGGAACCTGCTATTACAAAAAAGAGCACAATTCAAAATGCTGGCCTTAAATTACAAAGCCCTGTATGCCCTGGGTCCTAGCTACCTCATCAATTTACATGGAATTTTTACTCTCTCTTTAACTGCTCGCGTTCTCTTATAGCTTCAATGTTGTCTTTTAAGGCCGTTAAGAAATGCCTCGATTCCCTGTTCTGAAACTTGAATATGTCTTAATTGCACTGGACTGTATATTGTCCCTCAATAGTGTAAGCCGCCTTGGGTCCTTTTGCAAGGTAAAAGGTGGGGTAAACATACTCAAACAAACAAACAAACAAACAATAAGCTTGCTTCATCTTCTATGTGGCATACCTTCAGATATTTCAAGATGGGTGTCATCTATTTGAAGGCAGGACACCATATGCGGAATCCTACTTACTTCAGGGTGCCCCCAGAAACCCAAGTGGTCGCATGCTGGATCAAGCTGAACAGGTTCACTTTGAGAGACGGTATATCATTTGGGGTGCACCCACATTCAATGACCGGGGGTTCAAGGCACGAAACTACATTTCATGTGGCCCTATAATGCTTGTTCCTTCCTTTAAACAAAAAGAAAGAAAGAAAATAACAGTCAAGGGCCTTCTCTTTGGCCCCTCCTGTCTGCCCTGCTGTGAGAAAGGGAGTGTGCTGTCTATGGGGATGAAGAGAACATAAGAGAACTGGATATGGAGAATAAGGGGAAGAGACATACGTCTGAGAGTGGGATAGAGAAGGATTTGATAGAATGGGAAGAGACTAAGGAGGATAGGAATATAACTGTTCGGGGACCAGGGCAAGACGATCCAATTGTAGAGGGGTTCTGCCTGATTGATATGCCAATTGACGAATGGGAGAAGAGAATGGGGGAAGAGAGAAGTTATAAAAGAGAGATGTCAAGAGAAAGAGACTCAGAGAGAAGTGAGGGGGCAAAATGAAGGCATCCAAACAGAAGGGAGAAGAACATTCAGATACATAGAACATAAGAACATAAGAAGAGCCATGCTGGATCAGGCCAAAGGGCCATCTAGTCCAGCTTCCTATGTCTCACAGTGGCCCCACCAAATGCATCTGGGAGCGCACAAGACTAGATATCTGTCTCCTCATACCACTCCCCTGCATCTGGTCCTTGAAGTACCCCAGTTTTAAGCCTGGAGATTACACCTCTCCCTCATGGTTTGTAACCTGTGATGGACTTCTCCTCCAGGAATCTGTCCAATCCCCTTTTGAAGGCATCCAGGCCAGATAGACAAAGGAATTCAGGCAGAGAAAGAAAAGGTGACATCCACAGAGATAAGATTGCCGTTACCCACTCCTATAGCTGTCATAGGAAGCCCTGCGAAAGGGACAAATACGGTGACAGTCTCCAGAGGAGGGGGTGCCATATCCAGATGGATCCCTGGCAGGGGTTGGGAAATGCAATGGACAACAGTGAAACATCACTGTTGCGGGACCCACTGTTAAGGTCCTGTAATGATGAAGAACCCCGCCCCCTCATAACAATCCCTTTCTGAATAGTGATGATGCCAGGAATGACATTATTACCAGAGGCAGTGTGAACACTTTACCGTTTATTAATGTTAACCCTATTAATGAACCAGTTGAAGCTGTGTTACCTGCCCATGGCGAGAATAAAAGTTTAATGTTTTTGGATAAGATAATTGAGTCCAATGGTTCTTTATCAGAACCATTAGTGGTATTAATGGAACCCTCATGCCCACCATGGGAGAGTAGTTGAAAGCTGAATTCGTGTATTTATTTTTAAGCGTTTATACATGCCACTCAACTGAATCAGCACTGGATTTTTAAAGGGATTCTTTTCAGAAAATAAAATGAAACAAGCTCCGTCCTCTTCTGTCATTCTTTCTGCAGCCAGAATGGGAGAAAGCTGGATTTTAAATTTTAAATGGATTAACAAATATCATCCTTTCCACCTGTGTGAAAGTTAGATTGTACAATGGTTGGAGTGAAGTCACACCTGAAGGATCCACTTCTGGTGATCTCATTTGCTGGACCTGAACCCAAATGAAGCAATCCTAACTGCACAAAAAAAGTAGGGAGGAGTACCACCTTGATGGGGACTCCAAAAGTTGCTGATAGGTGTGTGTAAGGGTTGACCTCTATCACACTTGATTGGACATCATATAGTTACTGGGTAGAGATGGGCACGACTCAGCGAAATTTTCGTTTTTGTTTTCATTTTTCATTTTCATTACGCAACGAAAATGAAAACGAAAATTTTCCAGACAACAAAACAAAAACGAAAACGACATGAAAATTTTTGCCGTGTTTTTCGTTTTCGTTACAGCGGACACATTGCATTGAAAAGAATGCTAACAAAAACGAAAAATTTTCATTTTCGTTTTGTTTTTTTCATTTCATTTCGTAATGAAAACGAAAACGAAAAATGCGCAAAAAAGCCCCGAAAAACAAAAACGAACCAAAACGGACCCCCTAAACGAAAAATGAAAAATGAAAAAATATTTTTTTGAGTTGTGCCCATCTCTATTACTGGGAAACGGAGCAAACCAACTTGTGCACGCTGGTGCACACTGTGGGGCAGGGCTGCATTTTCAGTGTTTCAACATCAAAGGCAAAAAACTCACAGCTCAGTGGTAGGACCCATGTTTTCAGATGGTCCCAGGTTAAATTCCGAGGATCTCCAGGTAGGGATGGAAATGTTTTGTTTCTGCAGCACCAAACAGCCTCTACTCATCAATGGAGATAATATCAAAGGAGACACAGCAATGATTTGTTGTAATGCAATGCCGGGCTTTTGCTAATTTCTGTTTTCTCGTTTGTTTTAATTGCTGCTTTTCCAGCCAACTAGTACAGAGAGCATCATGTTCGTTTTGGAGCATTTCATTCTCCGTGGTTTTCAGTTGGGAGCAAACCAGTCAGACCACTCCAGCATACAAAACTGCATTGTACGAGGAGAAGGGATTCCTCTCTGTTTAAAAAGATGCCATTCCGAAGACGAGGGGTGGAAAAAATATATAACTTATTTTCAACTGCACGGCATTGTGAATTCTACAGGAGTCTTAGAGGACTCTCGTAGCCTTGACATCTGAAGTCTTCCAAAACGAGTTAAGTGGGGCCTGCATTTGAAGTAGCTGATTGTAGCAGGAGGGAGAAATGAATTGTATTAATTCCCACAGACTTTAAGAAACTTGGGGCTCGAGAAAGTTCTGTACATCTTTTGGTTCAGAGGTCACTGGCGATAAAGAAGCGTCAAAATCAAGTATAAAGATTCAGACAAAGACTGACAGGAAGGCAGCAGCTTTTTTTCAGCCCGAAAAAAAGAAAAGAAAAAGAAAAGAAAAAAAGAATCCCGCTCTCTTGAATGAACGCCACATGCTTTCGGCTTTCATTTCGATCTTATTCTTCTTTTTCAAAAGTCCTTTTGGAAATCACTGAAGGTAAAAAGTTGAAAAGGAGAACAAGGGGAAGGGTGCACTTAGACCTCTCTTGCTGCTATAGAGGTTTGTGATTGATAAGTGCATCGGGAAACAGGCGATTGTTAGACTGCTGCAATTCCATACCCAAGGACAATAGATTTGTTTAATTTTATTGCATGTACGTGCTCAAGGTTGGGTATTTATGTACATGTGTGTGTGTTCTGCCAAGACGAATGTCTGACACTGTTTTGCTCTCCATCACTGAATGATGCTTCCAGTCTTTGTTCAAGGAAACACTGGGAATTTGGTGGAATGACCAAGTTTGATACAAAACAATGGAATTCGCTGGACTCTTGAACTCAGTGTAAATCTGTGAACTCAATGGATTTACAGACACTTTCCCACTCCATTATTCTGTGATGTCTTGAGGGGTCTATTTGGCTCAGTATCTTGCTTCCTAGTGGTCTTCCCAGGGGCATCCTATAGGTTGCAGCTTGCTGGACCGAGTGGACCAAGTCTGCAAGCACACCATCAACACACACATATCTATGGTAAAAAAATGCCTATAGGAACAAGGAGATATTTTGAGCAAAACATTTTAAGAATTATATAAATAAATGTTTCAATTGCTTAAAAAAATTATTTATTTATTTATTTTTATATCCTATATACTGCCCATTACCCAAAGGTCTCTGGGCAGCTTACAATATAAAGAATTAAAACAGTTAAAACATCAAAATGTCAATAAATAATTAAAATAACAAAAATATCACACTAAAAATTGCCACCAGGACCCACAATCTATATTATGTCAATTAAAAAACATCTAGAACAGGAAGGTTTTTACCTGGCACCGAAATGTCATCAGTGTTCGCACCAGTCAGATCTCATTCAGGAGGGCATTCCATAGCCTGGGGGCAGCTGCTGAGAATGCCCTGTGTCTACAAGCCATCCCTCTTACATCCTTGAAGGATGGCTCTTTCAAAAGGGCCCCCTGGGTTGATCTTAATTGCTGGGTAGGTTCATATGGAAGGAGGCGGTCCTTCAGGTATCTAGATCCTAATCCATTTAGGGCTTTATATGTCAAAACATATAAAACATATAGTGTTTCCTTGCAGCCATGCCAGCCATGGACTTGCAGAACACTGGCTCTTTTGACTTAAATATGGAGATGAGCACCGCCCCTAGAGTCAGACATGACTAGCACGCATGTGCGGGGAAAACCTTTACCTTTTTTACCTTTATGTCAAAACAAGCACTTTGAATTGGGCTTGGGCAACAACTGGTAATCAACACTGATTACACAGAATCGGCATGATGTGATCCCTGGCGGCCCCACCACTTGCCAGCTGCGCTGCACAGTTCTGAACCAGTTGCAATTGCTGAACCTGTCTTCAAAGGTTGCCCTATGTAGAGTGCATTGCAGTAATCAATACAGGATGTTACCAGTGCATGTGTAACTGTCATGAGGCTCCACTTGTCCAGGCAAGACCGCAGCTGATATATTTTCTGCAGCTGAAGAAAAGCACCCCTGGCCAACGAGTCCACCTGGGCTTCCAGAGTTAGACTGGGGTCCAGGAACACCCCCAAGCTGCAGACCCTGTCCCTTAGGGGGAGTGCAACCCCATCCAGTACAGGAAGATGGCCCTCTAGCCTGTCCGGCGAAGCACCCAACAACAGCACTTCCATCTTGTCTGGATTTTGATCATTTGATTTTTGGAGACCAAGTGGAGGGGCATATTTAGCTCACTGGAGGCTGGATAGATAGAATCATAGAATAATTTTATTTATTTATTTATTTAAATTATTTTTGCATTTCTATACCGCTCCCATTTCCTGATGGGAACTCTGGGCGGTTCACACAAAAAGTTAAAAACAAGAACATCAGTAAAAAAAATATATAGGAAGTATTAGGCAAGAGGCATAAAACTTGACAATAAAAACAATATTATTTCTCTTGAATACCTCCAGAGCTTTGGCACTCGTCACCTCCCAAGGTCATTGTCAGGATCAGGGCCACTTGAGTCTGCCTCTTTGTAGAATCAGGCCCCACTCAGGCTGAGGCAATCAGGGAGTGCAGCTGGCAGGCTGGCTACTAGCCTAAAACTAGCAGCCAGTACTCCCTGGTCCTTGCCTCAGCAATGTGAGACCTTGGACTCCTGAAGCTTTATCCCTGTTATCTTGATCCTTCCTGGAACTATGCTAGCTTGTAAAGTCTTCCTGTTTGGCATCCCCCTCCTTGTTGGACTATGTTTGTGTGAATCTTGAACTTGGACTGGCTGATGATCCTCTCTGTGAATCTTAAACTCAGCCTGGCTAACTATGCTCTTAGCTTCTGGGAACACCCTGGTCCTGGCCCCCTGGCAGATATCCTAGTTGCCGCCCATGCCCCGACTGTTATAGTCATTGGTTCCATTGTCATACTTCTCTAACAGTTAAGAAGTTTTTCCAGAGATTTAACCAAAACTTGTCTTCCTGTAATTTGATCCCATTATTACATGTTGTACTCTCTGGGATGATGGAGAAAAGATTGTGCCCTTCAAGTATTTGAAAAGTGCTCTCATATTTCCTCTGGAAAAACAAAAACAAACACACACTCTTCTGTGCTCTGCCTTGGTTCCTCGTGGTGGCTGGTTTCCTGCTCAGTGTTTATGCGCACGAAGCTGTAACCATGGTGATCCCACATGGTGTTGGCCACATACTGTCATGTAATTGTATGACCAGGTACCATTTCAGATAGGTGCAGTTGCTTCCACAGTTGGCATACCATAGATGAAAATGTTGGCTAGGTAAATTAATAATTAAGAAAACTCCAACCTTAACAACAGAGCTTACAGCGAATGGCCATCTCCCATGAAGAAAGATAAACAATGTAAAGAGAACTAATATAATGAAATAACATAGACCCACACAATTCTGTAGTAAATTAGAATATTTGTATTGTTTGACAAAAAGAATTTATACATTAAACAAATTCACAATGCTTGATACTCAACAACTTAAAACAGTTCTATACCTGCTTATACTCAGCAATCCCTTTCACAACACAACGAAAGAACCCAGAACTGTAACTTAAACGTAAGTGTATACTACTAGTAAAGTATAGCCCTCAACTTTAACAAGTAAATATACAGCATAAATTGTTGTTGTTCAGTCGTTCAGTCGTGTCCGACTCTTCGTGACCCCATGGACCAGAGCTCACCAGGCCTTCCTATCTTTCACTGCCTCCCAGAGTTTTGTGAAATCCATATTGGTTGCATCAATGACACTGTCCAACCATCTCATTCTTTGCCGTCCTATTTTCCTTTTGCCTTCAATCGTTCCCAACATCAGGGACTTTTCCAAGGAGTCCTCTCTCCTCATAAGGTGGCCAAAGTACTGGAGCCTCAGAATAACACACAACAAGCAAGCAGCTCATGCAGAGCTAGCAAGTTGGTGTGACTGAGTCTAAACTAGATTCAGTAAAGTGTAACACTAGAGCCTTTCCTTAAATACACTTTTGGCTGCTTGATGGCCTACACCTGCCCGAGGCAGCACAGAACCTCAGTTTGATTGCCTCATCTGTATTGCCACACCCCAAACACTCCTGTAGTGCCTTCTAGTAAGGAACAGGTAAGTCAACTTTATTCATAATATTTAATTTACGTTTGTTTTTTATTTTATAAAAACTCAACAGAAAATACTGAACCCTTTCTTTGGCATGCTTGCTGACCATTATCTTGAGAATGCTTGTAAGAACAAGGGAGATATTTTTAGATTGCAGTAATACTGGTATTTTTTTAAAAATCTGGTGCTTGAAAGGCCATGGCTATGTCAATAATTTTGTGCTAGTGGGTTTCTCCTAGCTCAGTGGTTCCCAACGTTGGGCCTCTAGATGTTCTTGGACTACAGCCCACAGAAGATATCATCACTAGATGCGCTGACAAGGAGGAACATCTGGGGACTCAAGTTTGGCAACCAGTGCCCTAGGCATCTGGATGCCTATAACTGGAATCAGGATGCTGCACTTGTTGTGTATTGATCTGTATTCCTATTATCTGTAATTGCTTATGTTGAAGTAATTGCCTTCCTGTTCCAAAGGGAACAGGCCTATTGGTTGATTCAAGTTGCTGCATTTGGATCCTCAATCCTATTGGTTCCCGCCAAAAGGCAGCCTCGTGATTGGTTGTAATTGTTCCCTCCAAAATGTATCTTTTCCAAGCCAGTCCTGGTGCCTATAAATGTAGCTCCCTCTCCCCAGTCCCTCAGTCTTGTTCTCTCCCTGAATAAAGAGTTGTTACAAGAGAAGCTGTCTCCAGCCTGCTATGTCAGAGAGCTGAAATCACTTGCTGACATCACTAAACCCCACGCTACCACAAAACTGCCTCACCATTTCTCAGAATTTGCCTTTCCAGATGTTCTTGGTCTTCAAATCCCAGAATTCTTGATAGTTAGACATCCTGGTTGGGGCTTCTGGCAACTGACGTCCAAAAAGAACCACTGATTTCAACAGGTCCTTGGGAATGTTCAAAAATGGCATGTTTTGTGTTCGTAAAGGAGCCTTGTAGCACAGTGGTTCAACTGATGTACTGTAACCAAAGCTGTGCTCACAACTTGGAGTTCAATCCTAGGTAGCCAGCTCATTGTTGACTCAGCTTTCTAAACGTCTGAGGTTAGTAAAATGAGGATGCTGGTGGTGGTGGGCAATGCGTAGCCTGCTGCATAATTAAATTGTAAACTGCTCAGAGAGTGCTTTCAGCATTATGGGGGGTATATAAGTATCACACTTTGCTTTTTTTGATTTTATTGTAAGGATGCAAAAAAACCAAAAACTTACTCCCATGTTTAATGCTGCAGTGTGACTTTCCCTACAAGGAACATGCAAGCAAGACAGTATGGAACAGCGGGCAGAGAGTTGCACTGGCAATCCAAAAGTTTTTAGAATGTATTATATTGCCTGTGGTTTACGGGACAGGGATAGACCTTTCTGGGCTGGAGTGACCATCAGTCTAACCAACAGTTCTCTCCCATCTCTGAATTTAAAGAGACCTGTGCCACTTTGCTGAATGTGTTTCCCTTTTTTTTTTTGCTTGCTAATTTGCTCTTAATTTGTTCACAGCTAAAAAAAATGGAATGTGTTCATTCTTTCTTTGAGAGATGTCTCAGAGTGAGTTACAGAGAACTTAAGTGCCAGTTAATGAGAAAGTGGTGGATTATGTGGGGAACCTGAAGCTATTCTCCTCAGTGAGTTTACGTACATCTAAAGCAGTAAGTAGCAAAGTTGTTGTTGCAGATGGCGACTGCAGCAACGAAATAAAAAGACGCCTGCTTCTTGGGAGGAAAGCAATGGCAAACCTACATAGCATCCTAAAGAGCAGAGACATCACTTTGCCAACTAAGGTCAGGATAGTCAAAGCTATGGTTTTTCCAGTAGTGATGTGTGGAAATGAGAGCTGGACTATAAAGAAAACTGATTGCCGCAGAATTGATGCTTTTGAGCTGTGGTGCTGTAGGAGAGTCTTGAGAATCCCCTGGGCTGCAAGGAGATCAAACCTATCCATCCTGAAAGAAAGCAACCCCGAATGTTCACTGGAAGGACAGATTTTGAAGCTGAGGCTCCAGTACTTTGGACACCTCATGAGGAGAGAGGAGTCCTTGGAAAAGTCCCTGATGTTGGGAAAGATTGAAGGCAAAAGGAAAAGAGGATGGCAGAGAATGAGATGGTTGGACGGTGTCATCCATGCAACCAATGTGGATTTGACAAAACTCCGGGAGGCAGTGGAAGATAGGAAGCCCTGGCGAGCTCTGGTCCATGGGGTCACGAAGAGTCGGACACGACTGAACAACTGAACAACAACAACAGCAGTAGCAAGGTTGTTGTTTTTACCAGAAATTCAAAACTTTGCAACAGTTTCCACTCAGCCATGAAACCTACCAGGTTACCTTGTGCTAGTTTCTCTCTCATTTTGGCCTCTCTTTCAGCTCTGCTATGAAATTAAATACTGGTGGGGACAGCCACGTCTCTTCTTGGAGTCCACTGGAGGAAAATCACTATGTAAATCTAACGAATAAACGGTTCTCTGTGTGTGCATGCATGCAAACTGCAAAACTTTCCGGGGACTTAATGAAAATTAATAAAATAAAATAAAATAAAATCCCAGGTTTCATTTCTCAGCAGGTCTGTTCCCCTCCCTTCCCTCATTCTTTAGAAGTTGTAACTTAGGTCAGAGGGAAATGAGGAAAAAAAACATTTGAAAATTTCCCATTAAAGGCTACGGGAGATAAAACGAAGTTTCCAGAGATGAGCATTTTTATCCGTTTTTGATACACAACGTTGGGACTAAATTATCACTGCTGTTCAGCACAACTGTGTTGCATTTCCAAACAGCAGGGGGTAAGCTTATCTCCCTTTGCTTGTGCTTGAATTACTGCACACATCGTAAGGTAGGGAAAAAAGCACATTTGAAGCATGATATTGTGCTTTAAAAAAGACTTCTGTCAAAGGCAGGTGGTCAAGGATATTTTCAAGATGTCTTAATATTTTTTTTCCTAGACCAGTAGCCAGAAATCTTGTGCCAGCGTGGAGGGAGGAGTGAAAAATATTCAAAGTACACTAATCTGAATGAACAACATCCTGCCTGTAAGTCGCATAATATCTTTGCTTTTCAATTAAGTGAATGATTAATGAATTTGCATGTCTATCATACAACTGGCAATCACTCTTGATCCTCAGAAGGTGGGGATTCATTGTACACATTAGAGATGGGCACGAATCAAAAAAATGGTGCTTTGTTTGTCGTTTGTCGTTTAGGGGGTCCGTTTCGGTTCGTTTCCGTTTTTTGCGAATTTTTGCAGAAAATTCATTTTTGTTTTTGTTCATTTTGTTACCGTTTTTGTTACCATTTATTTCAATTTTTGTGATTTTTAAAGCATTTAAAGCAATTCACTGTATTGCCCTAATGAAAAAGAAACGGACGACAAAATTTCTGGTGTTTCTGTTCGTTTCGTTTCATTTTGGAGGCAAAATTCATTTGTCGTTTCATTACGTAATGAAACAAAAAAATGAAAACAGAAACGAAAAATTGTTCGTTTCGTGCCCATCTCTAGTACACATTAAGAAAGGGAATAGGATTCAGCCTGTATGTCTGGAAAGATGAGGACTAGAAACATGCCTTGAGTGTGCCATTGGGAACTGGCAGGTTTTCACCAGCATGGAACCCCAAAGGAAGGAATATTCTGGCATCAACTTGAAGCAGGTGGATGATCTCCCATCTTTCTTTGGCTTGGCAGAGAGCAGCTTCTCAAAATCTTCCATGATTTGATAAGATACACTGCAAATTTTATTCACTTAATAGCCAGGGGGCTAATATCTCCTCTTAAAAAGGGCAAATAGAAGTTCCAATCACTCTACCTTCCATCCTTCCAAGGTTGGTGTAATAAGTACCCAGCTTGTGGAGGATAAGAACATAAGAACATAAGAAGAGCCATGCTGGATCAGGCCAAAGGCCCATCTAGTCCAGCTTCCTGTATCTCACAGCGGCCCCACCAGATGTGTTTGGGAGCGCATGAGACTAGATATCTGTCTCCTGATACCACTCTCCTGCATCTGGCCCTTGAAGTACCCTGGTTTAAAGCCTGGAGACTACACATCTCCATCATGGTTTGTAACCTGTGATGGACTTTTCCTCCAGGAATCTGTCCAATCCCCTTTTGAAGGCATCCAGGTCAGATGCCATCACCACATTGTGTGGCAGGGAATTCCATAGACTTACAACGCGCTGGGTGAAAAAATATTTTCTTTTGTCAGTTTTTACTCTCCCAGCCCTCAATTTGAGTGTATGTCCCCTAGTTCTGTTATTTTGGGAGGGGGAGAAGAGCTTCCCTCTATCCACTTTACTCATGCCCTGCATTATTTTATATGTCTCAATCATATCCCCCTCAAGCGCCTTTTTTCCAGACTAAAGAGCCCCAAATGTTTTAGCCTTTCTTCATAAGGGAGGTGCCCCAGCCCAGTAATCATTTTAGTTGCTCTCTTCTGCACCTTTTCCAGTTCCACTATGTCTTTCTTGAGATGCGGTGACCAGAATTGTACACAATACTCCAGGTGGGGCCTTACTATTGTTTTGTATAATGGCATTATAATGTTGGCTGTTTTATTTTCAATCCCCTTTTTGATAATCCCTAGCATGGAATTGGCCTTCTTCACCGCTGCCGCACATTGGGGAGACACCTTCATGGAGCTGTCCACCAACACACCAAGATCTCTTTCCTGATCCGTCACGGATAACTCAGAGCCCATGAGTTGATAGATGAAGTTTGGATTTTTTGCCCCAATATGCATTACTTTACATTTGGTTACATTAAAACGCATTTGCCATTTCTCAGCCCACTCCCCCAGTTTGGAGAGATCCTTCTGGAGCTCTTCACAATCTTTTCTGGTTTTTACCACACGGAAAACTTTTGTGTCATCTGCAAACTTGGCCACCTCACTGTTTATCCCTGTCTCCAGGTCATTTATGAACAGATTGAAAAGCACCGGTCCCAGGACCGAGCCCTGGGGCACACAGCTTTTCACTTCTCTCCATTGTGAAAATTTCCCATTGACACCTACTCTTTGTTTCCGGGATCTCAACCAGTTCTCAATCCATAAGAGGACCTGCCCTCTTATCCCCTGACTGTGCAATTTTCTCAGAAGCCTTTGGTGAGGGACTGTGTCAAAAGCCTTTTGAAAATCCAGATAGACTATATCAACCGGTTCACCCAAATCCACGTGCCTGTTGACCTTTTCAAAAAATTCTAAGAGGTTTGTCAGACAAGATTTACCCTTACAGAAGCCATGCTGATTTTCTCTCAGCAAGGTTTGTTCTTTTATGTGTTTTAAGATTTTCTCTTGGATTAGGCTTTCCACCATCTTCCCTGGGACAGATGTAAGGCTAACCGGCCTGTAGTTTCCCGGGTCCCCCCTCCTTCCTTTTTTAAAAATTGGTGTGACATCTGCTATCCTCCAGTCCCCCGGCACTGTGGCCGTTTTAAGAGACAAGTTGCATATAACCGTTAAGAGATCTGCAATTTCATTACTCAGTTCCCTAATAACCCTTGGGTGGATGCCATCTGGGCCCGGTGACTTGTTAATCCTCAATTTATCAATTAGTCCTAAAACCTCCTCTCTTTTAACCTGTATTTGATTTAATTCTTTAGTCAAGAGGGGTGGCTGAGGCAGCGGAATCCGCTCAAGGTCCTCTGTCGTGAAGACAGACGCAAAGAACTCATTCAATTTCTCTGCAATGTCCAAGTCTTCCTTAACCTCCCCTTTTCCTCCCTCACCATCCAGAGGGCCAACTGGTTCTCTGGCAGGTTTTCTACTTCTAACATATTTAAAGAAGCTTTTATTATTACCCTTTATATTGCTAGCCATTCGTTCCTCAAAGTCTTTCTTTGCCTCCCTTATCATCTTCTTACATTTCTTTTGCCAGAGTTTGTGTTCCTTTTTATTTTCCTCATTTGGGGAGGATTTCCATTTACAGAAGGACCTCTCCTTGTGCTTTAGAGCCTCTCTAACTCCACTCGTTAACCATGCCGGTGTCCTCTTGGACTTAAATGAGCTCTTCTTTCTTTGTGGTACGCACTTGTGCTGGGCCTCTATTATTGTTGTTTTAAACAGGCTCCATGCACTCTGAAGAGATTGGATTCTTCTAACCTTCCCCTTCAGTTTCTCTCTAACTAGTTTCCTCATCTGAGGGAAGTTTGCCCTTCGAAAATCAAGGGTTTTTATGTCTGATTTGGTTGACACTCTTCCTCCGACATGCATGGCAAAGGTAATTGCAGCATGGTCACTGTTCCCCAGAGGATGAGAAAGAGGAATGTGTAGCCTGCATAATTAAATTGTAAACCACCCAGAGAGTGCAGTAATGCGTACAGCATTATATATAAGCAGCACACTAATGCATAGCTTTCTTTGCTAAGCCTAGAAATATCATTCATTCAAAAATATTTTTATCCCCACTTTCCCTTTAAAAAGGCCCCAAGGCAGCTTACATCATTAAAAGATGTATCGGTTATTTAGATATTGAAATTCAGGCGAAAATCAAAGAAAAAAAAACAAAAGACACAAAACATGTGGCACCTTAAAGACTAACTTTCATATTTTAATGTAACATTTCGTGGACTACACGTCCACTTCTTCAGACATATAGCGGCAGAATGAGGAGTGCAATATAACATGGGATGGGATATACATTTCAAACCAGATATTCATTGGCTGTAGGATATAGAGTCGGGGATGTGTGGATAGGGGGAAGAAGAGTAGGGAGAGTTGATTAGTAGAAATGATGGGAAGATTAGGTCAGCGTCTATAAAGCTGTATACAGTGGTACCTTGTATAAAGGAATTAATTTGTTCCAAATGAAGTTATGTTAAGCAAATTTTCCTTTATACAAATTCCCCATAGGAATGCATTGAAAACGGAGTAATCCCTAAATGCAACCATTTTTATGTTGTACGGATTTGCCCCATAGACGATTCTGTTAAGCAAATTTCCCCTAACTCCAGAATTTTTTATGTTGTACAGATCTTATGTTATACAAACCGTTTGTTATACGAGGGTCCACTGTAGTCTTATGGCTCTGAGGCCAAGATCTGTTTATATGTTTTAAGTGTGGTATTAATGGCTCAGAGGCAAATTCCTTAAGAGACAGAAACCAGATCAGATCAGAGAGGGTGAGGGTATATGTGGAAGAGACATATATTGAAAAGCTTAAAAAAAAGCTAAAAAAAAGCTAAAATACAAATACTGTACTAAAAAGGAACAATCAAATACCAAACAAAGATGGTAAATAAAAGGCAACACCGAAAACACATTCAAAAGCAAAAAAAAAAAAGGGGGGGGAGGAGGAAAAAAAAGGGATAACGAGCCATTAAAAAACCCCGCTCAGGCAGCTAGTCCCTTGGGGAAAGCTTGCCGGAAAAGACAGTCTTTGCCTGCTTGTGAAAGAACAGGAAGGATGGAGTCAGTCTGGTCTCCTGTGGGGCTTCCCCTCTTGGATCTCCAACAAACACAGCGGTGAAATAATCCTTTTTCAGACTTGGGCTTTGATTTGGATTCCTGCGCAGAGCAGGGGTTTGGACTCAGTGGCTTTATCAGTCCTTTCCCAACCCATTATTCTCTGATTCTAGAATGCTTGACTGAGCCTGCATTGATCATGCTGTTTGGAAAGGGTTTTTTTGGGGTGGTGGAGGTGGTGGATCAATGCTAAAACAAGTAACACCCCCGAGCTTTGACCCTCCTGAGCTTTTTTTGCTTACAAGTAGAGATGGGCACGAATTAAAAAAAATGGCATTTCGTTTGTCGTTTGTCGTTTGGAGGGTCTGTTTCGGTTCGTTTCCGTTTTTCGTGAATTTTTGCAAAAATCATTTTCGTTTTCGCTCATTTCGTTACCATTTCGTTACCATTTATTTCAATTTTTTGTGATTTTTTTAAGGATTTTAAGCAATTCACTTGTACTGCAGTAACAGAAACGAAACGCACGACAAAATTTCCGGTGTTTCTGTTCGTTTCGTTTCATTTTAGAGACAAAATTCGTTTGTCGTTTCGTTGCGTAACGAAATGAAAAAATGAAAACGGAAATGAAAAATTGTTCGTTTCGTGCCCATCTCTACTTACAAGCATCTCATGTTCCAAGAGGTCTCTCTCCAGTGCTTTCCCTTTATGGGGGAGCTCAACGCCGTTCTGATCTTCTGATGCTGCCCTGTTGTGTCTGCTTGCCTTCTGAGCCATCAGTCTGGCTTCCTGCAGGGGAAGATGGCCATTTGAAACCTCCACTGTGGTCTTATCATCCTGCTCTATAGAGTAGCATTAAATGGGCTAGATTGCTCTTTCAAAGAGCAATGTAGGCTAGATGCCCTAGGCACGTCCAATCTCAACTGATTTTGGAAGCTAAGCAGGGTCGGCCCTGGTTAGTACTTGGATGGGAGACCACCGGGGAATACCAGATGCTGTAGGTGCCTGGAGTAGGAACTGGCAAACCACTCCAGTATTCCTGCCAAGAAAACGCCATGGGCATGGATTCACAAGGGGTCAGTCATGACAGTAATGACACGACACGACAACATACATACACACACACACACACAAAGATGGATTAATTCTTAATCGAACTGATAGGCCAAGGGCCTGGAATTTTTTTGTTTTGAAATGCATGGCACTGCCTGATCAGCATTTTGTCCAGGATTCTGGGAACCATAGTTTAAAAAAAAGGTTTGTGTGGGAAGGGGGGATATTTCCCAGTTCTTTTCACACTCCTGTTATCTCGACGTGCCCCCTCAGTCCTTCTACTGCACGTACGTGGAACCAATAGCTTCCCCCTACCTTTGAAAACAGTTCCATTCTGAATCCTGTAAATTTCAAGGAGAATAAGCGATAGAGGCAGTAAGCAGCCAACAGCCTGGTTCTGCCTCAGCAGGAGATCAATTATACTCGGTGTTGGCTGATGAGGGTACGGAGGAACTACTGCCGGGATTTCATTGCTGAAGGCTAACAAATGTTGAAATCAAGTAAGTGTAAAGCCGTTTTATTCTTAAAGGCGCCCTGTAACAAAAACAAGACCTGGCAGTTAGTCATACTCAAGCACATTTAGGGCAACCGTTTCGTTGTTTTTAGAGAGATTCCTTCTTCACATCAGCACCTTGGTTTGCCTCTTGATCTCCATGCTTTTTTTCTGCTTTCACGAGGATTCACTTCCTTTTTGCCTAGTTCTGATCTTTACACCTTGGCTTGTAGAGAATGCCCAAGACCAGAAGTTATGCAAGCATCCTTCATTATGCAAATGGCATCCTATCTATCTATCTATCTATCTATCTATCTATCTATCTATCTATCTATCTATCTATCTATCTATCTATCTACCTACCTACCTACCTACCTACCTACCTACCTACCTACCCACCTACCTAACGTATTTTTCAGTGTATAAGTCACCACAATTTATTAGACGCCTCTCACTTTTTAGACTCCCAAATAAATAAAATTAATAAATCCTCCTCGATGTCTTCACCCCACCCCCACTGTTAGCTTTAATTTCCCCATTCTAAACACTCCTCTCTGCTTTGGTGTGTTTGTTTTTTTGCTGGATCCAGCTCTGTCTTTCCTTGAGTTCTCCACTCCCTCCACCACCACCCCTGTTTCATTTCCTGTTCTAAACACTCCTCCTGGCTTGAGTGAGTTTGTTTTTGGTGTTTTTTTTTTTTTTTTTGCTGGATCAGACTCGGTTTGAGCAGCGCAAAATGCCTTTTTTTCTCTTCTTTCTAGAGCACAATGTCAGGGAACATCAGGTAGACCAGTGGTTCTCAACCTGTGGGTCCCCTGATGTTCCTGAACTGCAACTCCCAGAAATCCCTTCCAGCATAGTGTGCGGTGGAGGCTTCTGGGAGTTGCAGTCCAGGAACATCTGGGGACCCACAGGTTGAGAACCACTGAGGTAGACCTTGGAGATCATGCTTCCTAGGCACCATTTCTGCCAGTCAGAGCTTGGCATTTGGACGGCATGAGAAACACAGACCTTCATGCCTAGGTCTTTCAGTCTTTCCCGACACCAGTGCTAAATAGAGGGGAATTAGTACCTCTCGTGATTTGGAGACTATACTTCTGTTAATGCACCCTAAGATCTGGCTTAATGCCAGATTGGTGGACAAGAAACTCATGACCAGTCAGAAAGTGATTCAGGATAAGAATACTGATCTGGCCTGTACGACCCAGATGGTCTTCCTATGCTTTGTCTAGTTGGGTTTCCTCTCCAGGGACAAGCAAGACCCGACAGCCCTGGGGCTGCTGAGAAGTATGGTGACTCGCTGCTCACACTAGGAGCCCCATCCACAGTCTACTGGGTTGTTTATGTGGGCATTTGTACAATGGGACAGAATAGGATTCTGTTGTGCTACCCATCTCACTTCAAGTTACCTTGTAAGTGGCCTTTCTTTGTGCAACTGGCATATTTAGCCTTGACAAAAGAAGTCTGAGAAGAGATTGGGTACCATTTTTCAAATACTTGCAAGGGTGTCATACAGAGGAGGGCCAGGATCTGTTCTTGATCAACCCAGAGTGCAAGAGAGTCAACAATGGGCTCAAGTTACAGAAAGCCAGAATTCAGTTGACTATCAGGAAAAACTTATTGTAACGGCTGGGGCATGGGCAGCAATTAGGATATCTGCAAGGGGGCCAGGACCAGGGTGTTCCCAGAAGCCAAGGGCATAGTTAGCCAGTCCGAGTTCAAGATTCACAGAGAGAGGATTGTCAGCCAGTCCAAGTTCAAGATCCACACAAACACAGTCCTACGGGGGGGGGGGGGGGACGCCAAAACAGGAAAACTTACAGGGTAGCAGAGTTCCAGGAAGGATCAAGATAACAGGGCCAAAGCTTCAGGAGTCCACAGTCTCCCATTGCTGAGGCAAGGACCAGGGAGTACTGGCTGCTAGTTTTAGGCTAGTAGCCAGCCTGCCAGGTGCACTTCCTGATTACCTCAGCCTGAGTGGGGCCTGATTCTACAAAGAGGCAGAGTCAAGTGGTCCTGATCCTGACAATGATGTTGGGATGTGACGAGTGCCCAAGCTCTGGAGGTTCAAGAGAAATTATTCAATAATTTCAAGAGAAATTATTCTATGATTCTACCTATTCAGCCTCCAGTGACCTAAATGTGCCCCTCCAGCTGCACTCTCTAATTTTCTCCACCTGATTCGTGCCTGATTCTGCAAAGAGGCAGAGTCATGCAGGCCTGATTCTGACAGGGAAACAATGATCACCGGAGGTGATGAGTGCTCCAACACTGGAGGCATTCAGTAGAAAATTGGATGACCAGAACTCAGATCTACTTCAATTTGGATTCCTGCACTGAGCATGGAGTTGGACTTACAGGCTCCTCTGTACTTCATGATTCTATAATTCAACGATAATGGAGAAAAGCACAATATAAATTAAACAAAACAAAGTTGTTTTCATTCTTTCCATCCAGTTTTCAGAAAAAAAAAAAGAATTATAAATTGCCACTGTGATTCTGAGTATATTGAGTCAGTACAGGGCACGAAGCATAGCCTTTTTTCATATGACTTTAAATCTTTCCTTTATTTCACTCATAAACAATAAGCACCCAATCCTACTCGTCTTGTTGTAATAACTGCAGAGTAAACAAACTCTTCCTATTAGCAAACAGACCTGCTCATTCAATGCCGGCTAGGTAGAGGACACACAACACAGTGAAGGTAAAACGTAGAGCAGATCAAAGTCCAAGCGAGGGTACTCAAGTTCAAAAATTTAATTTTTCAAGGCACAAGTGCCTATAGAGCTTGATTTTAACCCCAGGCTATTTCCGAAATTGATATGATTGTGGACATGAAAAATCCGTCTAATGGTTATGGAAAGCTTTGAGAAACCGAGGAGGCTCGTCCACAGGGGCCTTTTGTTGGGCATTTATTCACTGAATTTTTTTGATGGACCTACTCTTAAATTGTCCCCATGATTAAACCATCTTTTAAATAGTGGCTATCATCTTTGTCACACCACAAATTAAAAAGGAACCCCACCCCACCCTAACAATCCAGGTGGAAATACACCTTGCATATGGGGTGTGGGTGTCAGTGCAGCCTTGTGCCTACAATTGATGAATCTAGAAGCTAAGGCAGTGATGGTGAACCTTTTAGAGACTGAGTGCCCAAACTGCAATTCAGAACCCCCTATTTTTTTATTTTTTTTGCAAAGTGCCAATACAGTAATTTAACCTGAATACAGGTGGCTATGAAGGGGCAATGTCGGGTGCCCACAGAAAGTGCTCCGAGTGCCAACTTTGGCATCCGTGCCATAGGTTCGCCATCACTGAGCTAAGGGCTTTGGGACCAGAATCTTGGTATATATAAATACAGTAGTTCCTTATGCCAGAATAGCCTGTCCTCTAGAGACATGTAAGCGGCAAAAGCGTGAATGGAAGCAATCCCCTGACAAAACAGTCTTTCTTCAATATTTCCAGATGCTTTGTCCAGGCTTTCTTGGGCAGTTGACGGATGGAGTCATTTAGGAGTATTAATAAATGGATTTGACCATTGTCTACTACTACTACTACTACTACTACTACTACTACTACTACTACTACT
>JAHTLZ010003526.1:3013733-3030886 GCA_023846285.1 Phrynocephalus versicolor | reverse complement strand
TACTACTACTACTACTACTACTACTACTACTACTACTACTACTACTAATAATAATAATAATAATAATAATAATAATAATAATCTTATGTACAGTCCTCAGACCAGTCTCCCATAAATCTAAAGCCTTATAACTGTCATGTACAGTAATACCTTCGTTTAAGAGTACCTTAGTTTAAGAGCGTTTTGCAAGACAAGCAAACATTTCTTTTGCGTTGATCAGCAAGCAATGTCTTGCAATACAAGCACTGGAGCAGGTCACATGATCACAAGTGAACCAATGGTGTCTGTTTCTTTCTCTTTCTCTGTCTCCCCTGCAAGATTGTGGGTGATTGTCTGGAATGTTCCATCTCTGGCAGCCTCCAAAGCAGAGGGAAAAAAAGAGGAAAGGTCTCTCTTGCAACAGGCAGGAATGTTTTCAAAGGTTAGAGTTTTATTTTTCTCTATACAGTATTTATATTTTATTTAATTTGTTTTCAACATCTTTACTTAATTTTGAAACAATTTTTAGTCATGGGTCAGTTAGTCAAATGGGTATAGAGCTATAAACTGCACTTTAATTTTGGCACATTAAAAACACAGAGTAAAATCCAGTTGTGAGTCCCAAGCAGACCAGATTCCGCAGCCAGGTACCTACACCATAGCATGGATATGAGCTTCTAGCCAACTCCTTATTGCGAGTTTGGGCATTTTGGGTGTACAGTATACGTTCTGTGGGGCCCCAGAACAAATCATCTGAGTTTCATTATTTCTTATGGGGAAATTTGCTTTGATATAAGAGTGTTTTGGTTTACAAGGATGTTTCCAGAACGGATTATGCTCATGAACCAAGGCATTACTGTATAGTGTGTTGCATCATTTATGGAGGAAAAATTTGGGAGCTTTTATTTGTGTGTTTAGTATGGGTTGCCCCGTGTGGTGCAGTGGATAAAGGGATGACATACGACTGAAAAGGCCTGGATTTGAATCGTGGACACTCGCTTGGGATGGATGGCTGATAAAACCACTCCTTAGGTATGTCACTTACCTTGGAAACCTTATTAAGGTCATTGTAAGTTGTTTCCTACTTGATGACCCATAACAACAATTTGTGTGTTTAGAAAAACAGATTGCTAAGAGACTATTGATCAAGATCATATAGGATCAAAGGAGAGGATTACTTACCTGGATGTAAAAAAAAAATCATATAAGTCCATGTCTTCTGTTGAAGTAACATGATATTATTCATTTGGATTGGGCTCCAAATGGGATTTGTAAATAAAATCATGCAATAGATTGTGTGTTTGGTAATGGCAAATCATTTCTGGTCTATGAAAACCAAACATAGCCACGTGGTCCTTACACAACAGAAAAGCAAAGGCAAGTAATACTTTTATTAAACGACTTTGAAGAAATATGTCCAGCTGTGCACCAATATATTGTCGATGGTACAGGATAAAATAATGGAAATTCCAAAAGTTGTGGAACCTCTGCTTCTTAAAGGTGAAGTCCAAAATGCAGGCTGCAAACACAGTTCAGGAATGTAGAGTTCCAATTCCAGCTTGATGGGCCAGGTTGTTTTATTGTCAATTCCTATTCCTATTGTCGTAGTTATTGATATACTGTCTAGGTTGCTCTCTGATTTTATTATAATATGTAATTTCTGCACCATTGTGGTCTCTGCTGTATGCGGCGGGGGGAGGAGGTATAACCATCAAATGCAAAAAGCCATTTATATACTGCCCCATAGCGCTTAAAGCACTGTCTGGGCACTTTACAAGTAATTTTGCAGGCTACACATTGCGCCCCCCCTCCCCAGTGAACAGAGTTCTCATTTTACGGACCTTGGAAGGAGGGAAGCCTGAGCGAACCTTAAGCCAGCTACCTGGGATTGGACCCCAGGTTGTGTGAGCACAGTTACAGTTGCAGTACAGCAGTTTAACCACTGTGCTATGAGGCTTTATCAAATAAATCAAACGAACGAATGAATCAATCAATCAACTGTTGCAAGATTAATAAAGAATTCCACTTCCTTTCTTCTGCTAGGGTGTTAATGATGAGGCTGTTTTGGAGGCTGCTAATTGAGGCTTGTTTCTGCGCTTGGTTGGAGCCCATCTTGAGGGCTACAGGTGAAAAGATCATGCTCCTTACTCTGGACTTGGTCTGCTGCTTGTTTGCTTAAAATGTTTTCCGCAAGAATTCTTTTTATAGAATGACACTGTTGTTAAGAGGTGCTCGGTTAGCAACACATAATTAGAGCCCTGGAGACTTTCTCTTCCTGAATTTTCCAAGCACCAACTAGACAGAAACCTGTTGGACATACCTTGACAGCTGAGCAACTAGGACTGACATTGCACTCTTTGATGGCTGACCTGCCTCCATTTGAAGGGCAGCCAGGGGTCAGTCCTCCTTTGGGAGGCATTTTCTCACCCCAATCTGATTTAAAGATGCAGAACCAAAAAGAGGGAGATCGGTACTGGTGCCGTTCCCCTTCTACACTGAAAGCCCGGACAGGAAGGCTCAGCTCGCACCCCTGCTCAAGTGAGGTACACAGTATAATTTGTTTTAAATAGCTATATATATTTGTAGTTTTGCATCTGTCTATATGCAAAAATTAGCATAGGCAATTTTATGCAAATATGCACCCTCTTTATTTCTAATTTTGCACCCGTATATGCAAATCAGCATATGTAGTTCTATGCAAATCATTTCCTCTTGGGAAAGGATGCATAGGCTTCCTTTTGGGGAGCTATAAGGTGGCCATCCTTTGGATAACCTTTTTAAAATATATAATCTTAGAACTGCAAAACTGTAAGGGACCCTCATAAGAACATAAGAACAGCCTTGCTGGAACAGGCCGCAGCACATCCAGTCCAGCATTCTGTCTCACACAGTGGCTCACCATTTGCTTCAGGGTATTCCCAACAAATGTCCTCACCTGCTTACGATTCCCTGCAAATGGCATTGAGAGATATCCTGCCTATCTCTCCAACATGGAGGTTGTTCTTAGGCATCCATAATGATAGCCATTGATACCCTTCTTCTCCATAAACTTGTCTAATCCTTTCTGAAAGCTGTCAAGTCTGACAGCTGTCACCACTTCTTCTGGCAGGGAGTTCCATCAGTGATTCTCTGGGTGAAAAAGTACTTTCTCTTATTTGTTTGAGATCTAGCATCCCAAAGTTTCATGGAGTGCTCCCTAGTTCTAGTGTTGTGCAATAATGAAAACAGCTTTTCTTTATCTACTTTGGCCACACCGTGTATGATTTTATAAACTTCAATCAGGTCATATCTTAGGCGCTGTCATTCAAGAGTGAATTGGCCCAGCCGTTGCAGCCTCAGATGATAAGGAAGGTGTTCCAGTCCCCTAATCATTCTGGTTGCCCTCCTCTGCACTAATGCATCATTTACTAATGTTGAATCCCATTTGCCACTGATTTGCCCACTCCTCCCGTGTCAAGATATCCCTCTGGAGCTCCTCACAAACTCTCTCAGTTTTTATTACCCTGTATAATTTAGTGTTGTCAGCAAATTTGGCTACCTTGCTGTTTACTCCTAATTCTAGATCATTTATGAAGAGGTTGAAAAGCAGGGGTCCCAGTACAGAACGTTGGGGGACCCCACTCTTTACCTCCTGCCACTTGGAGAAGTGTCCATTTAGAGCTACTCTCTGTTTCCTGACCCTTTGCCAGTTGCTGATCCAGGACAAGACCTGTCCCTTGATTCCATGACTGGCAAGTTTATTCAAGAGTCTTTGGTACGGGACTTTGTCAAAAGCCTTCTGAAAGTCCAGATAAACAATGTCAACTGGCTCTCCCTTATCCACATGGTTGTTGACACTCTAAAACAATTCCAACAGATTGGTGAGGCATGTTTTGTCCTTGCAAAAGCCATGTTGGCTCTCCTTCAGCAGCACCTTCTCTTCTAGGCCTATTAATTTTATCTTTTAGGATGGGTTCCATCACTTTACCTGGGACACATGTCAAACTGATCGGCCAGTAATATCCTGAATCGCCTCTGGGTCCTTTTTTGAAGATTGGTGTTACCTTCGCTACCTTGTAGTCATTAGGCACAATGCCTGATTTGAGAGAAAGATTAAACATTTTGGCTAGGACCTCAGCAATTTCATCTTTAAGTTCCTTGAGAATTCGTGACTGGATGCCATCTGGTCCTGGTTATTTGTTAGCATTTAGTTTAACAAGACATGCAAGGACCTCCTCCCTGGTTAACATAAGAACATAAGAAAATAAGAGCCATGCTGGATCAGGCCAAAGGCCTATCTGGTCCAGCTTCCTGTATCTCATGGTGGCCCCACCAAATGCATCTGGGAGTTCACGAGACTACATATCTGTCTCCTGATACCACTCCCCTGCACCTAGCCCTTGAAGTACCCCGGTTTTAAGCCTGGAGATTACACATTTCTATCTGGCTTAATTTCTCTCTGGCTTAATTCTTCGGTTTCCTCCTTGAAGTGTGGTCTGCTGCATGTGCGCATGGGTGGCAGGCACATGCGCATAGGCAGTAGGCTTGGTTTTAGGATGGTGGTGGAGACAGTTTGAAGACAAGGCATGGAGGCAACGGGGGCAGGGGAAAGGGAGAGGCAGGCATCCCATTTTGCTGAAGCAAAATGAACTGCCAAGATGGTGGTGGAGGGGAAAGTTCGGCATTGTGTTTTAGCAAAACAGTAACTGAATCACAAGCCAGCTCAGTTCATGTTTTCCCTCCTCTAGTTTGTGGTTCAGGTCATGCCTATCTCTATTCCTGATCTCATGCTCCACAGCCAAATGCCTAACCCTCCCCTGAGCTATCTCGCTGTTCTAAGGCCGTGGGATTTCTAAAGCCACTCAGTCCCATCCAAATCTGCGATCCTGTGATGTTTCCATGAAATAATGGGAGAGGATGAAACAATTCAAGAGTTTTCAGAGATGAAACGTGAGCTGCTAAATGCTCTCGTTGGGATCAGGGATGACATTCACCAAGAAGCTGGGAAAGAAGGGCAAACAAAAATACAGATACCATTTTGTGGGGGGTAAGGGAAAAAGGAAGCTGCCTAGATGCCCTACGTACATCCGATCTCGCCTGATTTCGGAAGCTAAGCAGGGTCGGCCCTGGTTAGTACTTGGATGGGAGACCACCAGGGAATCCCAGGTGCTGTAGGCGCTTGGAGTACGAACTGGCAAACCACTCCAGTATTCCTGCCAAGAAAACTCCATGGACGTGGAGTCACGAAGGGTTGGTCATGACTGTAACGACACAACACACACAAGGGAAAAGGAAGACACGTGAGTGTGTATCCCCCTGTGTGTGTGTGTGTGTGTGTGTGTGTGTGTGTGTGTGTGTGTGTGTGTGTGTGTGTGTGTGTGTGTGTGTAACAAGCCCTCCCAATCCATTCTCTTCTCTGAGGCCTTAGTGGAACTGGAAAAACATAGTGGAACTGAAAAAGGTGCAGAAGAGAGTGACTAAAATGATTACTGGGCTGGGGGACCTCCCTTATGAGGAAAGGCTAAAACATTTGGGGCTCTTTAGTCTGGAAAAAAGGCACCTGAGGGGGAATATGATTGAGACGTACAAAATAATGCAGGACATAAGTCAAGTGGGTAGAGGGACACTCTTCTCTCTCTCCCAAAATACCAGAACTAGGGGACATCCACTCAAACTGTGGGTTGGGAGAGTAAGAACAGACACAAAAATATTTTTACCCAGCGTGTTGTTTGTGGAACTCCCTGCCATCTAGCCTGGGATTGGACAGATTCCTGGAGGAGAAGTCCATCACAGGTTACAGACCATGATGGAGATCTTTAATCTCCAGGCTTAAAAGTGGGGTACTTTGAGGGCCCTTGAAGTACCCCGGTTTTAAGCTTGGAGATGATACATCTCCATCATGGTTTGTAACCTGTGATGGGCTTTTCCTCCAGGAATCTGTCCAATCCCCTTTTGAAGGCATCCAAGCCAGATGCCATCACCACCTCCTGTGGCAGGGAGTTCGACAGACTAACAACACACTGGTTGAAAAAATATTTTCTTTTGTCTGTTCTCATTCTCCCAGTCCTCAACTATACCTTTATCTTTTACAATTTGCAAGGAAAGTAGAACTCCCAGAATTGGAAAATATGGTATTTGTAGTCCAGGGAACAATAATACTGTACAGAAATCCTGTCTTCAGGAGGGCATGGCTGTCTTGGACAGTTCAAATTCTGAGGCACAAAGGTGCACTACGCTGAGCTCATTGACTGTGTATTTCACATACTTTCTGCAGTAAACTACCAAAAGATAAGAGCGGCTACAAAACAAATTATTATTAATCATAAAACTCTTTTGCTCTTCTGAGAGTTCCCCTGTGTTGCTTAATGCAGTGTGGTTGCTCTAAATGAGGCTTTGTCTTATGCAAGCTGTAGCAGAGTAGCTGAGCCGTCCAGGTTCTGAACAACGAATATTGCTGCTGATGAATTTTTGTTCACGGATGCCCTTGGGATCCAAGGATTGGAGAAGGAGCAAACCAAAAGCAAAGCAGAAAATAAGAGGCAGATGAGTTTGGAACTTTTTGCAGACACGGCGGAAAAGATCTTCAGCAGGTGTCATCACACTGCGGGCCACCATCCTGTTAATGGATAAGCCCCTTGTATACCTCAAAATTGATGCCGCCTAGCAAGGTGTTGGTCACTAGGTGCGTGGGTGTCACCAGGGCCGGTGCTAGGGGGACGGCGACTGGCGGGGGACGGCGACGGGCGCGGGGGGTGGTGGGCAGCGATGGACACAGCGGGCGGGGACGGGCAGCGACGGGTGGCTGGCTGGCGGCTGGCAGGTGGTGGGCGGCTGGATGGTGGTGGCCAGCAGTGGGGGGGCGGCAGGGGCGGCGGCAGGCTGTCCAGCACCCTCTCTCCATTATGGCGCCCTAGGCAACTGCCTAGTTTGCCTTAATGGAAGCGCCGGCCCTGGGTGTCACACAGTTCTGTGAAAAGCTTGCTGTAACACAACATAAAAAAAAATCAGTCTTCTTTTTTTGGGGGGGGGGATACCAACGCCCAGAATTCTGGAAGTTCCAACCCACAGACATCCGGCTGTTCACCCTCCACGCTCCTAAACAGGATTACCATGGACCTGCATCCACATGCTGGTGCTGCAGCTGGCAGGCAGCTCCACAGCTTTCCCAGCACCAGCCGCAGCCTGTGACTAATCTTCCCCAGACACCACAGTTTCTCACCTGACCTTGCTGCCCGTTTCTTCCAGAGCCTGCTGGGCCAGAGGGGACTTCTTGCGGCCGCGCCTCCTTGCTCCCCTCCGAAAAACCGCATTTGGCCTGGGACGGCCAGGTGGTGGGGTTGGGGGTGCACCACAGCACATTTTGGGTGGGTGTGCGGTGGCCCAGGTTGTACTGTTCAGTACAGTGGGCCCTCGTATAACAAATGGTTTGTATAACATAAAATCTGTACAACATAAAAAATTTTGTAGATTGGGGAAATTTGCCTAACAGAATCGTCTATGGGGCAAACCCATACAACATAAAAATGGTCGCGGTTAGGGATTACTCTGTTTTCAATGCATTCCTATGGGAAATTTGTATCAAGGAAAATTTGCTTAACATAATTTCATTTGGAAAGAATTGATTCCTTTATACAAGGTACCACTGTACTCAAAATAGTCTGCAGCGCCTGCACCTGGCAGCGCCACCAGCGTCTTGGGGGCTGTTGAGGGCAAAAGCTTTTGCCCCAGTACCCCAGCTGCTACCATTATCCTCAGATAAGAGCATTTGCTCTTATCTGCGGATTTCACTATCTGCGGGTGCCCCTGGAACCAATCCCCCATGGATATGGGGGTCCTACTGAATTCTCATGGGATGCAAGTAGCTTCTACCAGGACAGCGCTACAACTAGGCAGGATAAAGGAATAGCCATAGTGGTGGGGTTGCTGATAAATGCTGGAAGACGGAGAAGTGTGTCTCTTTGCCTGTGTAGAAGCAGTCTTCCCTGTCTAAGCTAGCCTGTTGACCTCCGATGGGGTAAAAGATAACATTCTCACTGGCTAGAATTTTCTTGCGCAAAGCATCATTCACTCAGTCTGGCTCTCAGTCCTGCTGCCGGGGAAAGTGGTGGCAATTTAGGGACATGAAAGAGCCCCCACCCCCATTGCATGGTCTCAAAGGCTTCCCCATAGCAAAAGAGATTCCTACTGAGCCCCAAACTGTGGGGGAGGGAGAGGGGAGGGAGATTTGCAAACTTGTAGGGACCCCTGGGTTAATAGTCATTTAAGTCAAGAAGTGATCCTTGAAGTGGTCAGTGAGCTCCTCAACTCCGCATTTTGCATTTAGCGTGTTTTGTAGTGCAATCAGCTACGGGAAGGGAAGCATGGGCCTACTTGGCAGGTGGAGGATTACATCCATGAGAAACTCATGTTGTGGGATGAAGAGAAGTTACTCAGTCTAAGGCAGAGATGGCGAACCTTTTAGAGACTGAGTGCCCAAACTGTGATTCATAAGCACATAAGAAGAGCCATGCTGGATCAGGCCAAAGGTTCATCTAGTCCAGCTTCCTGTATCTCACAGTGGCCCCACCAGATGCGTCTGGGAGCAAACGAGACTAGATATCTGTCTCCTGATACCACTCCCCTCCATCTGGTCCTTGAGGTACCCCGGTTTTAAGCCTGGGGATTACACATCTCCAGCATGGTTTGTAACCTGTGATGGACTTTTCCTCTAGGAATCTGTCCAGTCCCATTTTTGAAGGCATCCAGGCCAGACACCATCAGCACATCCTGTGGCAGGGAGTGCCATAGACTAACAACACGCTGGGTGAAAAAATAGTTTCTTTTGTCTATTCTTACTCTCCCAGCCCTCAATTTGAGTGTATGTCCCCAATTCTGGTATTCTGTGAGAGGGAGAAGAGCGTCCCTCTATCCACTTTACTCATGCCCGGCATTATTTTGTACGTCTCAAACATATCCCCCCTCAGGTGCCTTTTTTCCAGATTAAAGAGCCCCAAATGTTTTAGCCTTTCCTCATAAGGCAGATTCAAAACCCACTAATTATTCGCAAAGTTCCAATACAGCAATTTAACCTGAATACAGGTGGGTGGGAAGGGGCAGTGTTGGGTGCCCACAGAAATGGCTCCAAGTGCTACCTTTGGCACCCAGGCCCTAGGTTCGCCAACACTAGCCTAAGGAAACCCACGGTTCCCTGAAGGGCTATTTAACTCTCAGTTGCCTTTGAAACAGCAAGAAACCTTTCCGTCTCAAGAAGGTCCTGGGTCAGTCCATGCATTTTCCTCTGAATAATAACAAGTAACAATAATGTTTTTTTTAAACTGGTGTTTATTGGAACAAAGGAATAAGCAATATTTGGAAAGAAATCAGAATAAGACTGCCAACCTTTTACAACTGATAATGGCCCACTGGATGCACTTATTTCAAAGTAAGTATGCATAAGATGACTCTGTAAATCTTTTCCCTGCCTTCCTTTTCTTTTCTGTGCAGGGCCCGTTTAATAAAGGAGATAATTACAGCCGGCCCATTGGTGAGACTGTATAATTACTGGATTCTCTTCCTGAAGAAGCATAATTAAGCAAACTTGAACTGTGACAGGAGCATGGCTGAGCCAGCTAGTCTAGTGTTTCATCAAATTAAATGGCCAGGGTTTGTCCTTTCCCTGCTGTTGCTCAACCAGATTGGAGGATTCAGGGGCTCTGGTCCCCCCCTTCATGCCTGGATGACAAACAAGTCCAAACTCAATGGTTTATGGAAGAGAAGCTCACAGATCCCATGGCCATAGTTCAGGCCAAGTTCCCATGACTTCTGTGCTGGGAAAGACAAAAGCTAAAATTCTGTGCATGCCAGGAACTACAGTTCTGGCAACCAAGGCATGCTCTGTGGATTCTGGTAACGAATGGAAATGCTGTTAATTAACGACGTTGTGCCCTTAGAATGCCATTCAGCTCTGCTGAAGCCTCTGGCTTTTCAGTTTGTCAAAAAGACCATTCATGCGGCTGATATGACATTGGACGTTTTGAGGTAGCAATGGTATCTTCTCAGCTGGCATGGCTTGAGGGTATTTTGTTGCACTTGGTATTTTGTATAGAGTCAGTATTTATAGTATAATGGACAAACAGCAGCCGTAAAGCAAGCTACTGCTGCGAAACAGCAGCAGTAAAGCAAGCTACTCTCCCAATATAGCAGTTTTGTGGGTTTTTGTTGTTCCCTCTTATCCACAGTTTTCATTATCCACAGGAAGACCTGGATCCATTCCCCAGTGGATACCAGGGTCCTACTGTAACAGTACTGAAAGGGGACAATCAAACAGGACATTGGCATAGAAGGGAAAGATCTAGACCCCTCCTCCCAGTTATTCCAGTCAGGGGAAGGAATCTGCTTTGAAGACAGACAATGAAACATAAATAAAACAAGTCAATTTGGACTGGTCTTAAATGCATATATAGCAAAGCATCCTTCTATAATCCTCTTGTTTCTGCTATGCCTGAGCAACCTGCCCTAGAGTAATTCTCTCTCTCTCCATGCTGTCTAAAAGGGAAACTCCCTCCCACTGGCGGCCAGTAGTCTCCAAGCTGGGTTCTTTCCCCTTTGATTGACTAATGGGCTTTCCATTCTTTTGATCTCCCTTCCCTCCCCAGCCCCCAAAGTTCTCTCAGCGGGTGCCACTTTGACCCATTTATGATATTACTTCTCTCCCCTCTTTCTTAAACTCTGTTTTTCAACCACCTCACCCCTGTCTACCCTCTCTTTCATCTTTCGCTGCACAACAGATTCCCAATTTCTGCACTGAACTTTGTCCACCTTTCTTGCCGACCAAACAGAAAAAAAAACATGGAAAGGTCTAGGCTGACCTTTCTTTTTGGTGTTTATCGGTGTCCACCTAATATCAAGCAGGAAATAGCTTAAGGTTTGCTTTCCCTGTCTCTCTCATTCTCTCCTCAGCTGCAGTGAGTGCCGCATTCTAGCATCCTGTGGTATTCAGCCTTTGCTGTAATAATTTTTAGAAATGCATGTGCCTCCTTGTAACCTGAGTGTTTTGGCTCAGTGGGTGATTAATTTGGAGGAAAAATTCCTGGGCTCTTGGGTTTTACTTTTGAAACAGTGTGGAAATGGCACGAAAAGAAAATAGAAATATAAGCCCTGATCAGAGTAGGTAAATATCAGTGTTTTTTTTTTTAAATCAAATTGGTTTAAATCACAATTGATTTGAAAATGAATGAAAAAGTTGATTTTTAAAATTTAAATCATGAAGATATTTTTGTTACCATTAAAGCAGTGTGATCCTTTGATATCGTTTGATTTGATATCCTTTGATTTGTATTCTTGCTTTAAGCAGGGGTTTGGAATTGATGGCCTTGTAGGCCCCTTGTAACTTCTCTAGTCTATGATTCTATGATAAAGAGGAGTGGGAGGACAAATGTTTGTTGTTGTGGGCGTTCTGTATTCATTTCTTACTACAGGGGTTAAAGTTTTATACTGTCTTTTCTTTCTGCTGGGATGCCTGTCTTCTGAACTGGAGAAGTTAGAGTTTTGGAGAGACAGTACTCTGAAGTTTAGACCTGAAAAAATTATAGAGAGATTGTTGGACATTTCTCCCCAGTCAAATCCTGCAACAGTGCCTTTGTAAGAGTTGGAACTTAAAGCCTGTATATCAGCTTGAGATATGGCTGAATCATGGTTGGTAGTTTGTTATCTGTTGTTCTTTTTAAATGCAGACTAGGGACATTGGGAAAGTCGGGTGGTATATAAATGGAAATAGTAAATAAATAAATAAATAAATGTGTTTGGTTTTATTCATTTAAATTTCTGTAGAAATGCAGAGATGGATATACCTGGCATTTAACTTTCACGGGGACAGGGGAGGAAAAGATAGTGCCCATCCACTGAGTCACAGTTTGAAAATTATTATTATTGTTCCAAGATTTATCCACTGCCTGAAAATAATAAAAATAAAAAACCCTCAGAAATATGAATGTACTGTACAGTAAAGCAAAGCAAAATGTTCTGCTTATATACTGCCCCATACCACTTCAAGTAGTCTCTGGGCGATTTACAGTTTAATTAGAGTTTAATTACAGTGTGCAGGCTACACATTGCCTACCCGCCCCCCCCCAGCAAGCTGTGTACTCATTTTACTGACCTCGGAAGGATGGAAGGTTGAGTCAACCATGAGCCTGCTACCTGGGATTGAACCCCAGGTCGTGAGCACAGTTTTACCTGCAGTACAGGCATTTAACCACTGCACCATGAGGCTCCTGTATTTCCAGATTATATTTACCAGAACTGGCCACTAAAGGGCGCTATTGACCATGAACTCTATAGTTCAGTATTCTATACGTCTGCATTTTTCAGCATCCGTGAGGGGGGATTGCAACCCTTCCCCCTCAGTTACCACAATCCTACTGTATACAGTATCCAGAAGTTGAGTCATGGCTACTGGACTTCTTTTTTGAGAGATAGAAACGTTTCGCTGCTCATCCAAACAGCTTCATCAGTCTACTGTATACAGTAGGGACAACAAGCTTCCGCCACAGATGAGACAGAAGGCTTTTAAACCTATTTGCACGTTATACACTGGTTCATCTTTCAGCTGAGAGGTAAAAACAATGGAATTAGGTAGAGTAGTTGGGGGAATCTGCCAACCCTGCCTTCCCACATAGAATGCATGGGGCAGTGGACTCACTCTGCTGAACGTCTTCCACTATAGGGGCATCTGTATCGTGTTGCTGCCTGTGTATTTGCATGGCAATGATTGTTGCTTTGAGCCTACATCTGCTTACTCTTAGCTGCCTAGATGCCCTAAGCACATCCGATCTTGCCTGGTTTCAGAAGCTAAGCAGGGTCGGCCCTGGTTAGTACTTGGATGGGAGGCCACCAGGGAACACCAGGCGCTGTAGATGCCTGGAGTAGGAACTGGCAAACCATTCCAGTATTCCTGCCAAGAAAACTCCATGGACATGGGGTCCCGAAGAGTCGGTCACGACTATAATGACTAGAGATGGGCACGACTCAAAAAAATGGTGTTTCGTTTGTCGTTTGGTCATTGAGGGGTCCGTTTCGTTTCGTTTCCGTTTCCGTTGTTTTTTTGCAAACTTTTCGTTTTCGTTTTGTTGCGTAACGAAATGAAAAAATGAAAACGAAAACGAAAATGAAAAATTTCTGTTTTGTTAGCATTCTTTTCAGTTCAATGTGTTTGCCACAACGAAAACGAAAAACACAGGAAAGTTTTTTGTTTCCGTTTCCGTTTTGTTTTTGGAAAATTTTCGTTTTCATTTTCGTTGTGTAACGAAACGAAAAAACGAAAACCAAAACGAAAATTTCGCTGAGTCGTGCCCATGTCTAGTAATGACACAACACACACACACTGCCTACTCTTGGAAAACTCAAACCAGAGCCAAGTGCAAATTTGTGGTCCAGGGAGATAAATGTACACTTGAGCAGTAATAGAACCACCACCACCACAAACAACAACATCATCAACAACAAAACCAGCAACCAACTACAGACCTGGACGGGGCCCTATGAACTGTTGTGTCCATTCCCCTGTCTAGGAAACATAGCGGGGAATCACAACTACAGTGGTACCTTCTATAAAGGAGTTATTTCATTCCAAATGATATTCGGTTAAGCAAATTTTCCTTTATACAAATTTCCCATAGGAATGCATTGAAAACAGAGTCATCCCTAATTGCGACCATTTTTATGTTGTACGGATTAGCCCCATAGGTGATCCTGTTAAACAAATTTCCCCCCTCTCTCCAGAATTTTTTATGTTGTACAGATTTTATGTTATACAAACCATTTGTTATACAAGGGTCCACTGAAGATGCTGAAACCACTGAACTATCCAGCAGTTCACTGAGCTCTCCCGAATATTTTGAGCACTTGTCCACCTACGTAGTGTCATTCCCTCTGCCGAGCAGTGGTTCTCCAGCATATAAGGCCGGCTCCACACCCCATTCCCCTGGATTCCTACCTAGAGATCTCTTCACATCTCATGGGTGGTCTTCCTTCTAAGGGATAACTAAGCCTAATCTTATTTAGCTTCTGAAATTAGACAAGAACAGGTGTATTCAGGGTGGGTACCTATCCCATTTTAAAGTGGATGGCCCTTGGCTCAAACCATCATTAGGCCTTTATTTGAAAACTGGTCTGCTAAAATTAAAAGGAAAATTGCTATTAGAAGGGAAGGCAGCTCAGGAAGCTGTCCGGTGGTGTACATGCATCGGGACAATGGCTTGACCGCCTTACACAGTTCACCCGATTACAGCTTTTCCACGAGGGCAAGAAATACTGTGCTTCCACTTAAATCTCCTTAGCAAGTTAGACATTAATTAGCATATGTAAACAACATGCAAATCTGCATATATTTTATTGACTATTTTGTGCGTCTCTGAAGGCATTGCAGTCCTAGCATAGTGTCAGAGAGGAAATGAGGGAAGCCTGAGGGGGGCGCTCCGTGCCTGCTCTCTGACAAGGCTGCTCACAAAGAAAATGTTTATAAGAGGGAGAATGCCTTTTGCGGACTTAAGTTAGATCTGCGGGGGCAAAGCAGAAAAGTGGAAGGCTGCTTGGGGTCTATGCATATAGGATTTCCAGCTGGGGACTGTATAAGCCAACCCTAATTATAAGGTTGAGAAGTACAGGAGATGGGGACCGGCCTGTAGCCTAGGCAACCAGGCTCAGGGTGTGTTGACTGATGTAAAAGATTAAGCTCTGAAATCTGGCCTCTTGCTGAGGAGAATAATGCTAAACTGAAGCTATGTGTGAGCTATTTATTACCATTAAGATGCCCTCAGTGAAGAAAGAAAGAAAGAAAGAAAGAAAGAAAGAAAGAAAGAAAGAAAGAAAGAAAGAAAGAAAGAAAGAAAGAAAGAAAGATTGAGGGAGACAAAAATAAGCTGTAATGTAAAATTCTGTGGAAACCTGAGGGGACAGGTTATGAGATCCTACCCATGGAGAAATCAGCAAAGCTAAGGTGAATCCGGATGCAGCTATAACAGATCTGGTTAGCTGAGACCCCCTGCAAGATCTGTGATACAAAAGATGGTTACGTGATCATTTAAATGCTCCAGAAAAAATATAGAAATGTTCCTTAAGTCACGCACGGGTAGTGGTGGTATATAGGACTATTATCCCCTTTCATCATGTGGCTTTCAATAATAGCTCGGCAAATGCCTTTTTCTAGTTGTTTATTTAATAGTTCATTTCAGTTTGTTCAGTGTTTCTTTTCAACTATAGGTATAACCATAAATGCCTCATTTTCTCCCTCTTGGCACACAAAAATCCTATCCCTTCCCGACTCGAGGTTTTGCAGTTTTATCTACCCTCCCTCCCTTTTTTTTTTGTAGTCATTGCTTCTCACCTTTGGGTCTTGCAGTTTTTTCTATTTTTATTTTTATTTTTTTGAAATTGTTTCTCATATTCATTATTTTTCTGTATATAAGACTACTGTATATTTTTGTCTAAAATTGTTAGACTAAAAATTGAGGGCTGTCTTATACATGGAAGTAACCCGAGGACAGAACTGCACAGGTGTGAAAGTGTAATTTGGGGCAGGAAACGTGGAGGTCATCTTATACATGGAAGTGTCTTATAGAGTGGAAAAATGCCATTATCTTTTTTTTTAAAATGGAGAAGTGGGGAAAAAATTAAAACAAAAGTTAAAGGACATGGCTAGGAGAATGAAGAGAGAAAAGTAAAGAAAGCCTGAAAGAAAAGAACAGAAAAAGAAAAAGAGGAGATAGCTGTTTATCGACTTGTGTGATATATCCCGATGGTTACTGGGATAGTTTTTTTTTCATTTACATATATTTCCAAGCCAAATTATCGGAAATTTCTCCTCTTATTTGTGGTTTCGTGCAGAGCATCTTTTCATAGGTTGCCTGTTCATAAACATCCCTTAGATCGGAGTCTCAGTGCCTAGGGCGGAGTTTGTCTGTGAAGATTCTCAGTCATCCAGGTGAGTTTATCTGGAAGTTGAGTCATGGCTACTGGACTTCTTTTTTGAGAGATAGAAACGTTTCGCTGTTCATCCAAACAGCTTCATCCAATTTTGCACAAATACTTAGTCACTGTTAAATATGCTCAAGAGTTTTGTTTTTAGAGGGAGAGTTAAATTCAACATTCTCTCTATAGACATCATCGCAGGCTTCTTCTTCTTTTTGATTGCGAGTATCTTCCCAATTGTCACTGATGATACTTGAATTGATTTTATGTAGTAAGTAATGCATTAAAAAGATGTGCCACGTTTCCTAGAAGTGGGGGAAAAAACAAAGGCAGTGAGCATCTCACCTCTAGTGTTCTTATTTGAAACAATGAGAATTTGCGTGTTGGGATGCGAGGCAAGCAGTAATGACTGGTAACGCTGATGTTTACCTGCTCTGGGTCTTTATGTAAGCTTGAAGGTACGATCCAAGCTGTTGAACCTATTTGGGGCATACAATTCAGGGCCTTGAATATCTCCTATACAGCTTTGAGTAAAACCTGGAGTGGATTCTTTGCCCCACGGACGTCGAGCTCACCTGCCTCCAAGCTGTGATGCAGATAAGCTGAATCACAGCATTTTATTGATGGAATATATTTTAGGCAGCAAATTCAATCTAAATGCTCTAAACATTGAAATATTACAAGATCAGCATAAGTATGCTACTCATGGGTCTTTGCCATCAAACTTTAGGACATCTTTTGAGGTCTTGTTTTAGTCTTAGCCAAGACACAGATAAAATGTATAGGAATTCTGGGAGTTATAGTTTGAGAACAAAAACAAATATGTACACCTTTAATCAAAATATTTTTAGAAAGCTACTCAAGATAGAAATCCATGTGCTTTCCATATAGACAAAAATGACCCATTCGTTCTTGAAACAGGCAAGATAGCCACCTGTGCTATAACAAAAAAAAAAAATTCATGCTTGTTCTCTGTTTTGGCCATCTTGGATTTTATCAATGTCTATAATTTTGATTTTGATTTTAGCTATGGTTTATTATGATGTTTTATGATGGTTTTTATACTTGATATTCTGTTTGTTGTATTTATCTTAAGACTTAAAGCTTTGTAAACTCTTCTTCTTCTTCTCCTCCTCCTCCTCCTCCTTCTTAACCACACAGCTAACTATGCTGGATTTTGTATTAGAAATCACTAGTCGAACTCTTCCCAAGCGTTTAGGACTCTGTGATGTATCAGCGAATTATGCGAG